>ML389724.1:89058-142712 GCA_005239525.1 Nicotiana knightiana | reverse complement strand
CCCTAAACGACCCCCTTCAATGGCAGATTCTTTCCTTTTCCAAAGCTTTTGATATCCGATTTCACTCTTTCAATTATCCAGAATGTCTTTCTTATTTATACAATACAGAAGAAATTCAAAATTTTGCTCTAAAATCAAGTTGTGGGTAAGTTGTGAATACAATACTAATACAATTATAATATTATTATATTAAACTTTTGTGCAGAGTTGTGAGTGAAACTTGAAGGAGATGAAGATAATAATTGTATCATAATTTTTCAGAAATGTATAGCAATTATATTATAATTGTATATGTATCATAATTATTGCATGAATAGTATTACAATTGTGAATTGGTGAAGAATTTCACGATTTGTATCATAAATAGACTCAATACTCCGGAGTATCTTAAACTCAAGAATGATTCATGATCTAAATTAGGGAAAAGGTATAAGTATCCCTTATACTATGGTCGAAATTCCAACTACACACATATTATTTGGGTGAGCCCTATTGCCCCCGATTTTTAAAAAATGAAATTAGTATCATCCTGAAATGTCACTACCATATTTATGTTTAGTGGTGAAATGCATGTGTCTCGCGCATGTATTTCCTACTAAAACCATTTCAAAAAAAAAAAAAAAAAAAAGAATTTCCATCTACGTTTTTTTCCATCTTTTGTCACCATTGAAACTGCCTTCTTTTCTACCTCAATACATCTTTCCAACACTACGCGACACACAAGTAGCTATAAAATATAAGTTGTTCAATTTAACCGAAGTCGAGAAATAATTTTAATATGATAATGAATTTCAAAATAACTCAATGCATATTTCAAAATTCTGTAGTGAAACTTCTTCGATAAATGATGACATCACGGTCAAATGACAGAAAATTTTGTGGGCTTCTTCGGTTTAATCGGAAGTTGATATTGGGACTAGATTTTTCGTTCCTTTCTATGAGAAACAACTGCAATTGAAAGTTTAAAACTGATGATAGAAGAGATTAGAAGTAACAGTAATCCTCTATAAAAGTGTAGTGAAATGTGGAGATGAAAGAATAAAATATGCAACTCGATCTCGTCAGAGAATAATACTGGAACTAATTTCTGGCCATAGTATAAAGGGGTACTTATGCCTTTTCCCTTTAAATTAAATACAATGACTGAATGTATTATGCTATGTTCAAGTAAAATCGGCTCACCAAATTCCATTTCAAGTAACAGATACTGATCAAACAAGAATATGGCGTGCAGCCGTGCACTCGCGTCATACGGAAGTGTAAATTTTTAGAAGTGAAAGAAAATAATACGCAATAAGAGCTTGCTCGAACTTCCAGCGATGTTAAACAAGAGAAAAATCATACACTAATTTTTAGAGGAAATATTGATGCCTTGGAATTTCATATGAAAAGTACTATAAGTTATAATTTTTCTTTTGAACGTGAAAATGAAATGCACATCAAAGTGCTTGTCAAAATGGGTCAAACGTCTCTTAATATTTAATTATATATTAATCTAGAATTTTTTTTACCATAAGTACATGTAATTTTATTTGGACCGAATATCATAAAATAGATTGCGGTTGAAGATACCGACCAATTTCAGTCAATATCCATTATAATCAATTAAGGCCCTCCGCTAAATGAAAAAAACAAATGAATTACATTATAACCATTTAGTGACTGCCAAAATTTTTAAAGCTGCCGGTCAATGACCGAATATTGATATAAGGGAGGGAAGATTCAGATTTAAATTCTATGAGTTCAACTTTGAAGATTTTTAGTATTGAACCTATTATATTTTTAAAGTTATGGGTTCTGATCACACCCAACCCTAGTCCTAGAAAGGATAAGTGATCGCTGCAAATATAATCCGGTCTATAAGTCCGGATACGAATCCCACAGAGAACTAAGGTTTCGCTATAATTGTTCAGTGTCGCTAACAAGACAAGCTCGAATAAATTTTTAAGTTATAAAGATTAAGATTCTTATATCTAACTAATTAACTAAGAAACTAAAGCAGTAAATTAACAACTAAAGATACTAAGGGTTGGAGATTAAATTTAGGAGGTCTAGAGTTATGATTTCCCCAAATGTTGGAATCTTTCCTGCTATGTTCCCTATAATTTCGTCTATGTATTCTCTATTGATGGTGAGCACTTTAAATGCCGTAATTCTCTCTCGAGAAACTACAATAATTTACTAGACATATTCGCTCGAACTACGCTAGTTGACTTTATGTAATCGCTCATTATGACCACGTCAAGGCTTTGTTATTTCTAAACCTACCTTTAAACCCGCTGTATTGATTTCTCACATACGTTAGGAGTGACGTTGTTCAACAAACGCCTAAATATATATCCTTTCTCAAGAAACACATAATAAATAGGCACAGTCAATCGATGGTCAACCAACTGAAATAAGCACGTAGTTGAACAAATAGACAAATTCAAAGGTTAAATTATATGAAAACATAACAAGAATTCATCCTCCAAGAGGTTCCATCAAAATCCTAGATAACAATTAGTTATTCATTATAGTATGCATAACTACAATACTAGAATTCATAGTCAATAATGAAAATAGGAAGAAGGTTGTGAAAAACTCGTAGAAGAATTCTCCACCTTGCTCATAGTGTGTTCTTGCCTCCTTAGGTCCAAAGTGTGTCAAAAGTCTGTCAAAAGTAACGTTTTTCTATGTATATATACCAACTCGGGTCGGGCCCAAACAATTATACCTTATAGTATGCGAAAAAGGATAGTTTTCAGGTCAGGACGTCCGCGGCCGCAGATTCAACCGCGGATCCGGCCGCGGATTTCACCCAGTTTACTGCCTTCAGTGTGCGGCCAATGCGCGGCCGTACACTTGTCGCGCAATTTTCACCCTGTTATGTTTGGAGTTTGGGAAAACGTAAAACATGAAAGTTGTAGAACATTGAATTATCTTTCCAAACATATATTGTGGAGATAAAATATAGTTCTGAGAGAAAAGTTATGGGAATTGTACTAGAAAGTGCATAATATACCTACTCGATTCTTCGTTTCGTTGCTCTATCATCCGTTGATCCCCAAACACGACCCCAACTTAATTACTTGGGATTTTCCTCAGACTTCAAAGCTCAAAATTACTTGAATTCATTCCATAACATCTACATAGCTTGGAATCACTCATGCAAGGCATAAAACACAACAATTAGTGCAAAGCACTAGCGATTAAAGATCAAACTCAATTAAAGTGCAGTAAATTAGAGTGTAATAAGAGACTAAAATACGTAACTATAGCCTATCATAAACACGCCTGACTTAAATCATTGCTCGTCCCCGAGTAATTAAACTATAATTTATATAGACACGACCGTTTTAAACAGTTCTACTAACTCATCACACCAAGAATACTTAAAATAGACTAAGCACAAAAGCATAACATATTCACCTCAAAATTTGACTTACAAGTACCACGCATTATTCAAAACTGACCCACTTACTCTGACATAGAGGTCACTAACATTACCTTTCCTTTATGAATCAAGTGTTCTCACACAACAAAAGAGAGTAGTTCCACACAATAAATTTAAGAACACTTAGGAACTCAAGATAGAAAGTATTCACTCACTCTCAGAAATAACATTCATATGCCACAAAAGATGCACCATAGGCTTGCCCGTAGTGTACTACTCTACTAATCGAGCTCATTCAGTCTAGGATTAAGTAGTACTTTATTTGGTTGTAATGTAGGCTGCGGGACGAGTAGGATACATTTAGATATAAGAGTGAATACACCTCCCTAAGTACTTTAATACATATACTTTAATATTCAAACCCCATACTTATGTCAAACCAAACTCCACCTTCACATCAATGTATATTACCCCATACTTCTTTAAGCACAATTACATCAAGAGTCACCATTTATCAAGGAATATTTTTTTCACTACAATTCAACTATTTTTCTCATTTTTTTTCTTGTTCAATTCAAGCGGCTCTTACTTTTTCAAAACAGTGCACCTTTCTTCTTATTTCATTAGTTCCACTCAAAAGCCAAACCAACCATCCCACACTTTAACTTTTACACAGTTCATAATAATTCAAGTTCTCATGAGAGGTTAAAAGGTTCAAATAGATGGTTAATTCAAACAAATGGGTAAGACTTGTAATGTGGTTTCCAAAATAGGATTACATGCTCAAAGGGGTTAACTACGATACATAACAATTAGGCGGGTAAAATATACATATCTGGCTCAACAAAGAAACGCCTATATCACTTCCAAGACTGAACAAAACTACTATTTCACTTTGCAAACACATGGGGAAAGTTCAAGGCATCAAATTCAATGCACAGAATAACAGTCAAACCTCATACAAACATGGCACATAACTCACTCAAGATTGGTTTCATCAAGACACTCTAGTCAAAGCAGTTAAGCAAAGTTAAGCCTATACAATTTAAGGTACTTATACAAGAGTCAAAAACTGAGCCTAAGCGTCACAACTATAGTACTAACTATTATCAAGGCATAACAAAGCCAAGAGCTATTGCTTCAATTCAAAACACAACACAATGGCTCCTATTCCTAAAAAAAACTAACTACACCCGGCTCAAACGACACCCTTGGAAAAGAACCGTTGCACAAAGAAAAACCAAGGGAGAATTTCTACACTACCTAACAAATAAAATCTTTTTGTATTTTTCCTTTCGACTTAAATACCTCAAGAAAATTATCTAATAGATCTATCGTCAGGAAAAGTCCAATCTTTTCTATTTTTGTAAAAAAAAAATTATTCTATTAAACTAATACAACTAAAATAACATAAGAAGACACCTAGAAAATCTCCTCATCCCATACTTAAAATTGTGCATTGTCCCCAATGCACACCCATACATACAAGAGGGTCAAAGAAACTCCCTGGTAGGCCAAACGCCAAAGCACTAGCAGCTCATGGGGTATTCAGACTTCTCCCAAGCTTGGTCCTTCGTGCGAGTACCTCAAACTTAGTTCCAACCATCTGGTTTGCTGTTGCATCATTACAATGGATTTTCTTTCCATGCTCCTAAAAAAATCAAAAATCGACACTACAAGAATAACACAATAATAAAAAAATAAAAAATAAAGTAAATATAAAAAAGGTAAAGCTGTGATGCCTCCCAACAAGTACTTGATTTAACGTTGCAGCACGACATGAACTACTTTTTTCCTCCACCTCGAGCTTATGAATTGAACCCCAAGTTTTGATTCAAGTTTATGATTATGCTCCTAGGGTGGTGGAACGAATCTAACTGGCCCAATGAAAAAATGTAGTATTCTGCACTTCTTGGCCTTTAGATGAGGTGTATAATTTTGACTTTCTGGCAAGAAGAATTCCAGAATGCAGGCACCTTGTTCCTCATTTTTGACTCCTCAAGTGGTTTGGATGACTCTGTTTCCATATCATCATCCAAACACAATGTGGAAAAATGCTTGGAGTGTGGACCAATGTTCTAAACTACATGAACCTTGGGATTGTCAACATCCTCAACACCAATGACAGTAGAGTCAACTAAATATGTATCCTCAATGTCCTTGATTGACTCTAGTATCTCTTCTACAACATCGACATCCTTAAATTCTCGTTTGATTGATTGTTGGTGTTCTATAATGGACCCCTCTTATAATTCCCGACAACGGCGCCAAAATTTGATCACGCCCAACTCTAGTGGTACCTCAATTTCTGTCTCTAATGCACATTGCTCCTAGCTACTATTCATAGCATTAACATGTTGCGCATTAAATGCTTCAACTAGTTGACTCATTTGTGCCTCCAAGTTACGAATAGTAGCATTTTGCCTTTGTATGTGCAATTATTTCTCATTTTTTTGTTCTACAAGGCACCTTAGCATATCCTTGATCTCTTTCAGGTCATCCCTGGGTTCTTTGTTCCTATTAACTTCAGAAGAAAAAGAAGAACCATAAAAGGGGTTGGGGGAAGATAAGAAATATAAGCACAACCATGAAAGTGACCATCTTGACCACCACACATATCATATACATTCTACACATATGATTGAGTTGGTGCACATAACTCGCTCTCAGGAATATTTTGATAATTTTACCATGGGTGGTGTAGACAATAAATTGCGTGGAGAAAATTAAATCAAGACCGAAAATATTGCAACAATTGTAGTATTTTATTTCAAATAATATGAGTGTACAATCTCTACGAATCCTCTGATTCTTCTTTTCAATATAAATTCAAGGGCCTTTGAGCTTGATCTTGAATTTTAATTTGATTTATCCATCGTGAACACTTTGATTGTTGCCACGAATTTTATCACGAACAAGTAGCCGTGATCTTGAACGCCTGATTTGACTTCATTCTTGATCTTGAATACTTGAATTGTTCTTCGTTCTTGAGCTTGAACTTGATTTGTTCTTCGTTCTTGAACTTGAACTTGATTTCTTGAACTTGAACTTGGTTGCTTTAAGCCTGAAACTTGTAGAGAAATTTGTGGGGTTTGATCAACGAGCTTTATCTTGCTTCTTGTTATAACTTCTGGTGTCTTTTTTGGGTTATAAAGACCCCTATTTATAGTTGTGGGAGGAAAGAGTTGATAAAAACAAACTCTTTCCGGGGAATCAAATTGAAGTATGACATGGCCGTATTTGATTGGCCAGAACATGTCACTGGCATATGTGGTGCGATTTCATTAGCCCTTTAATTTGACTTGGCATGCCTTGTCATTTTGACACATGGCACGATCCTATTGTCTCTTCCGTTTGACTTGGTGTGCCATGTCATTTGACACGTGGGCATCCATTTGGGCCTTTAGGAAGATGAAATCTTGGGCCTAATGAATTGGGCTCATCACTTTAGCCCAATTAAGTGGACTAGCCCAATGGATTAAGATTTATTTATTGAATCTATATATATTGGACTTATATAATTAATTCAATTATATTAGCCCGTAGTATTTATTTGGACTAATATATCTTGAATTTAAAATTTAATCTAAATTGTTTTATAAATTTAATTTTAATAAAATTTATATGCCTACAAATACCCCCTACTTCAAGACTTCTCGGAGTATTTAAATTTTTAAAAGACTAGACTTGAAGTATTAATTTGATACTTTCTTTTGAGATTATCAGCAATCTGTGCAAACATTAGTTGCAAATGTGCAAGACATGAATTAACTCCACGATTATCAAAATATTTGGCGTCGCGTTATATCTAATATGATTTCCTAACATAGCAAGTACTTAAGAGTATGACCAACCATGTTATTCTTTTAATAACCTTATATTGTCGGTCCCCTGTAGCCTTGTCCTATAGAAATTCCATTCCATTCTTTAATTGGATATAGGAGACATAACTACAGCATAATAAGAAGATATGATTGAATCCAATTCAAACAAGGGCTTGGTCACCGTTGTTAATTAATTGAGACCAACTAGGAATCTGATTACAACATTCATCCCACATCGACACTTTTATGTTTCAGCATCCGCCTTTGAGATCTATATAAACCATACCGGTCATGTGTGATGAGCATCAATTTTCAGCATCTTTAAGTTGCTTCTGAGTTCGTGTTTTGACGACTGAAAAGCGCTAGTGCTCAAGGTATTGTTTTTCTCCGTATTTGTTGTCTTTATTTGCTTGTCTTTTTTTTGAAGGTCAAACGAGAAGGATGTGTTCTTGTTTAACGAGATGATACATGCATGAAGAAAATAATCTTAGGGTGTGAGGGGATGGGCATTCATCCTTGCCCCAATATCGGAGAGATTACGATCATGGCTCGACTATCGGAGAGATTACTCTCAATATGACCCGACTACCGGAGACATTACTCTCAATGTGGCTTGATTACTGGAGAGATTACTCTCAAAATGACCCGACTACCAGAGAGATTACTCTCAATATGGCCCGACTACCGGAGAGATTACTCTAAATGTGGCCCGACTATCGGAGAGATTACTCTCAAAATGATCCGACTATCGGAGAGATTACTCTCAATGTGGCCCTACTATCAGAGAGATTACTCTCAAAATGACCCGATTACCGGAGAGATTACTCTCAATGTGGCCCGACTACCAGAGAGATTACTCTTAAAATGACCCGACTATCAGATAGATTACTCTCAATGTGGCTCGACTACTGGAGAGATTACTCTCAAAATGAACCGACTATCGGAGAGATTACTCTCGATGTGGATCGATTACCGGAGAGATTACTCTCAAAATGACCCGACTATCGGAGAGATTACTCTCAATGTGGCCCGACTACCGGAGAGATTGCTCTCAATATGGCCCGATTACCGGAGAGATTACTCTCAAAATGACCCGACTATCGGAGAGATTACTCTCAATGTGGCCCGACTACCGGAGAGATTGCTCTCAATATGGCCCGATTACCGGAGAGATTACTCTCAATGTGGCCCGACTATCGGAGAGATTACTCTTAATGTGGCCCGATTACCTGTCACGACCCAAATTTCCCTCCGTTGGGTATCGTGATGGCACCTAGTCTTAGGGACTAGGTAAGCCTAAAATTTTCACTGAACAACAACAATAATAAAGGAATTATACAGTCTCGATATAGAAATCTTGAGAGAGTTTACAATTTCCCAAAATCCGGTAAATAGAAGTCATAAGCTCTACGACATCTTTTAACCGAATCTAAATACTACTATCTAGAAATAATAAGTACAGTTGACATAAATAGGAAGGTGACTCCGAAGCCTGCGAACGCAGCAGCAGGTTTACCTTGAGTCTCCTCATCAACGATCCATGCATCTAACAACAACAATAACCTGGATCTGCACACAAAAATGCGCAGAAGTGTAGTATGAGCACACCACGGCGGTGCCAAGTAAGTATCAAGACTAACCTCGGTGAAGTAGTGACGAGGACTAGTCAAGACACCACTGGTCTAATAAGTAAAAAGACATAAATGTACCAATGACCGAAACATAATATCTATCTAAATATTTTTCGATATAATTAACTGTACGATCGAATAATACGGAAGAAAAATCCAATAATTACGATCAACGGACAACATAATAGAAATACGCAAAAGAGAATGGAAAGAATGCAAGCCAGATGTCGGGAATCACAACCCAATAAAAACACTAGCAACTCAATACTGCATCAATTTATTCACTTCAGGCCTTAGCCAATAAACTCAATAAAGCTGGTCAAACCTTCGAGTGAAAACCTTTAACGTGAGTTTATTTCGAAAGCTTTTAAAGATATAATAATTTTGGAATAGAGGAATTTCTTCTTTGAAACATACTTTCTCTGGCTGTATATTTATATATTTTTATAAAGAGAAATCTTTAAAACACAGTCCCTTCAAAATACGTGGTGTTCAAATATACTTTCCCAAATACTTCTCTTTCAAAATATCATCAAAATACATGGTGTTCAAATATACTTTTCAAATACTGCTCTTTCAAATATCATTTTTCTGCAAGACAAATACTTTTCAAATATACTTTCAAAATAGAAGTCCTTCAGACATAACTTTTCCTAGAGAAAATTGCTTTTCAGCTATACTTTTCAATATGTATATATATATATATATATATATATCTTTCGATCCAAATTTCCTCAATGATAAAACCACCGAACTCAGTCCGCAACTCAGAATTTGTCATGCAATGCAGTAAAGGGGAAAGCTCCTAGAATCTCGTCCGTGGTCCCAATTTAAATATGCGATACAGTACAGGGGGAAAGCTCCCAGATCTCCGTCCGTAGTCCCAATTTAAATATGCAATGTAGTACAGGGGGAAAGCTCCGGAATCTCGGTTCGTAGTACCAGTTTAAATATGCAATGCAGTACAGGGGGAAAGCTCCCGGATCTCGGTTCGTAGTCCCAATTTAAATATGCGATGCAGTGCAGGGGGAAAGCTCCCGGATCTCGGCTCGTAGTCCCAATTTAAATATGCAATGCAGTATAGGGGAAAGCTCCCGGATCTCGGTCTGTAGTCCCAATTTAAATATGAAATGCAGCCACTGAGGAAAACAACCAGAATGCGACAAAAACAACATCTATTGCCACAACCGGCGCAAAAGCAAACAAGACCGAATGCAAAGTGCGATGACCAAATCAATACAAAGACTTAAATCACAAAAATGGTAAAAACTCACTCATAAGAAGTAGCCACTGAAAGGAATGCCAAGAACAAAGAGAAAACAACATAACGAGGGGAAAACAAGGCAAATATAGCCACGATTCTATATATTCAAGTTTTCAACCAAGAAACCAAATCATCCTGCCAAGGGAATCAGCTATAACCAATCTCACTTAGACAATTCGCTTCACCGAATAAACTCAGTTTGAACAAAGTAAATAGGCAGCATCAAAGAAATACAATCAACATGGGCGGTCATCAATTAAACCTAAGTAGTACTTAAGGGGAAAATCATTTAAATCACAATGTACGACTCACGAGCATGCTTGACCAACATATAGATATTCCAATTACTTGTTAGAAAATTATAGGACGAGATTATACTAGTTTTAGTCACATAGGCAGTGTATGAAGAATGATATAGTATAACGGTAGGAAAGGCAAAGTCTTCATTTAAGTCAATTAAGATCAAATAAGAAACAAGGAATGCTAGGCAAGTACTTCTAATTTGAGCAAGAGAGATGAAACTAGAAATCAAGAATTCAGATATAACAGTTTCAATTCATACACGGGGAACATAAGGACCTAAAATCCCTAAAAGGGCAATCTATTTGCAAATAAGTCCGAGTACGCATCGTCACCTCGAGTACGCTGACTACAATCAACATAGAATACTCAATCCTAAGGGGTAGTTCCCCTACACAAGGTTAGGCAAGATACTTACCTCAAAGACGACAACCCGGTACTCTAAAATAGACTTCTCGGGCGGGAGGCCTCTAGACGACTCACAATCAACTAAAACAACTTCAAAATACATATAAAACGTATAAGGAACTATTCCGAATAATAAAATCTTAATCTTTACAATATTATAAAAATCGACCCAAAAGTCGACCCCTGGGCCCGCACCTCGGAACCCGACAAATTTTACAAAAACTGATTACCCATTCCGATAATTGTTCAACATACTAAATTTATCCAATTCCGATAACAGTTGGTCATTCAAATCATGAATTTTTATTTTTGAAGTTTTCTTTCAAAACCCACAATTCCCTCAACCCAAAACACAATTTAAATGATAAAAATAAGAACTAATTCATGAACTATAATTAATTCTAGTGGAAGAAAACTTACCTATTCAATTTATGTGAAAAACCTCAAAGAATCGCCCAAAACCGAGTTCTAGAAGTCAAAATATGTTTAAAATGGTGAAACCCCGATTTTGGAAACTTATATTCTGCCCAGGTGTTTATTTCATCGCGATCGCGTGAAATTATTTGCGATTGCGTAGAGAAAAAATATCACTGGTCAAAATGACTTATGCTATCACGAAGGTACATATGCGATCACATAGGAGGAATTATATGATGGCCCAATCATCACACTACGCGATTGCGAAGCACAGAATGCGATCACGTAGAAGGGAGTAATCTGATGCTCAAAAGTTGAAATCACTCTGCGAACGCATGCCAATGGAGGCGAACGCGAAGAAGGAAAAGGTTGGCTTCCGTGATCGCGAATGTAGCTGTGCGATCGCAGTGAAGGAAAAAACTGGGGGGGGGGGTCCAAAGCAACACTATGCGATCGCGATTTCATCTATGCAATCGCATAGAAGGAAACCAGATGACAGGAATCAACAGTTAAAAAATAGCAAAAATTGACCGAACCCCATCTGACTCTCACCCGAGGCCCCCGGGACCCCATCTAAATGCACGAACAAGTCTTATAACCTAACACGGACTTGCTCGAGGTTTCAAACCACATAAAACAACACTAAAACGATGAATTAAACTAAAAAAAATCAATGAAATTCCTCAAAACTTCTATAAACATTAAGTTTTGCATTTAAGGTCCGATCACGTCAAACCAAGTCCGTTTACTACCAAACTTCACAAATAACACATATAAATCATATCGAACTAGTACCGGGCTCCGGAACCATGATACGGGACCGATATCACAGGTTTCACTTCAAATTTAATTTTCAAAACCTTTATATTTTTTCAGAAAACAATTTTCTTTAAAAATTTATTTCTCGGACTTGGGACCTCGGAATTCGATTCCGGGCATGCGCCCAAGTCCCATATTTTCCTACGGACCCTCCAAGACCGTCAAATCACAGATCCGAGTCCGTTTACCAAAAATGTTGATCAAAGTCAACTTTATTCAAATTTCAACACAAAAATATTATTTTTATCAGTTTTTCACATAAAGGCTTCCCGGATACACGCCCGGGCTGCGCACACAAATCGAGGTGAGATAGAAGGAGGTTTTCGTGACCTTGGAGCACAGAATTAGCTAGAAAGATACGGGATGGCCTTTTGGGTCATCACAATCTCCCCCTCTTAAACAAACGTCCGTCCTCGAACGTGCCAAGATTCACCTTGAACTCATCCAATCACTGATGGCGCACTTCCAACACACACCCGCGTGTGATCCCACATCACCCCAACCTACATAAGCCTGATGACACCATAACAACTGCAATATATCCTTCTCGTTACCATCAATAAGCCTCATACCTCAATTCCTCACCTTCTACTCATTTCCAAAAGACCCGATTCAAAATGCATATCCGGCATTAGCCTCAACCAGCTGCATCAATTCAGGTATACGCCCATAAGGCACGACCACACAACATAGCACATCACACATAGGCTCAATAGCACTTTTGATCACAATAACTGCCCGAAATCAACTCAACATTGGCAATTAGTCCCACATATGGAAGAACTCTGTTTCCAAACCCCATAATACTGATAACGATGCAATGAACATGAAAACTTCATTATTAAACACCCGAATCACCAAGCCACAACTAACACCACCAAGCACACATCCCGCAAGCTAAAACTAATGAAGCACATAACGAGAATGACTGAATATGAAAATAGAAGCATATAAAGGAACTATCAAACAAGCCCATAGGAATAAATCTCTATCAATAATGACTTACCAAAAGCAATATAACAAGGAAGAAGCAAAGCATATGAACAAATCACAAGGATTCCATCCTGGTAAAATTCCACCCCGGTACTCAGCCCAGCCCAAACATATCGAATCACAAATATCACGAGGACCTCGCCCTCAACTCTGAATCACATACCAAAAATATATCATACCAATTTAAATTACTCCACTAATTCATCTCAGCTGATAAAATCATAACTCTAGCTGATTTCACATCTCAATGGAGTATCAAATCACAACTCGTAAACAAAATACTCAGGAAAATCACATAAAGCCTACCACAAAGAACAACAAGGACTCACTTCTAGTCTCACCACCATCAATGATGAATAAAATAATGATAGACACGGCTACCGCTCATAAAATCTCCCAACAGGAGCAAACTCGAAAATAGAGTGCCAAGCATAAAACTTACTCATAAATAAGCAACAAATAAGGGAAACTCGTCCCGACCGACAGAGGTATAGTGAAATACAATGGTACCCCACTTTAGCACATCAAGACATACCTGGGTGATAATATTTGGCACAACGGCCTCTAGCCTACTATATGAAACACATCAACGGGTCGGGCCCCCCCTCTTGGGTGCCCTCTACCCACCTGAATACCCTGCTATAACTCTCCTACCTGAATCCTGGAACAATCTCTCACCTTGTGGCTAACATCTCCACATTGATAACAATCTCTCTACCGATGTGGCTATGGAAAAAATACAATACGGATCCTCCGAGACCCATGAGTACCTGAAAATCCCCCATGCGAAGCTGGTAATGCAAACTGAACTGGTTGACCCAAAATTCTCTACCATGCCTGAGTCCCTCAATGAATCTACGGACTCGCCTCCTAGCTGAGGCAAACAAACGAGGTGTATATCTGGCAAGCTCACTGAATTTTAACGGCATACTCCAATAGTGACATAGCTCCCTAACGCAACTGCTCAAACTCCACGCGCCGAACATTCCAAGGAACTGAGGTGAAACCTCCCTAAAAACATCTCCGAAAACTGAATCCATGCTAGTGAAGCTAAATCGGCCAGGTTACCCCAACTCATATGCCGCCATCACTGATCAACCCACTACTCTGAACCTGAGACGTGACAAAAACAATCCCGCTCATCTCCACAACACCCGAAATGTGAAGAATATAGTGACACTCCCCCAGGAAACCCGGGGCACCATCTGTCGTCAATCCACTGAAAGATAGCAGAGTGGTACTTCTTGTACCTCTCAAGTCCAAGGTATTCTTCCTCTGATGCTACTTCCCTAACCACGGGCTGAACAGAAACCACATGTCGTGCTACCATGACAAGTGAAACCTGGCCAATATGATCTCACTGCTCTGGAGTGTAGACGGTGGGAGTCTGAACTCCTCCCCTAATCCGTGTAATAGCCGGTGAACTAGAATCAATCTCGCTTGAGTCAATGCACCAATTATTCTCAAAACTATGCCCAGGCCTCCTGAAGTCCGGGGTAGCAACAGGCACCCCCAGTACCTGTACCCCGACTAGGACTACTGGCGACTCCTCAACGGCTGCTCTGGTAGGCATCTTAACTGCGGCACGTGCTCTTTGTCGGCCTCTGTCTCTGACCCTTGCGGCGTTTGCTTCGGGTAACATCATCAGGAACCGCAGCTCGTGTCCTCACCATTGGTGAGAGAATGGAACGATAATTTCAACCTTCAAGATCAATGAACTCGCACGATGGGAATGAAAGAAGCGAAATTGTCCTAATAGTTCCGTAGCCTCTCGAAGATAAGTACAAACGTCTCCGTACCGATCCGCAAGACTCTACAAAACTTGCTTATGACCCGTAGCACCTATGAACCTAGAGCTCTGATACCAACTTGTCACGACCCAAATTTCCCTCCGTTGGGTATCGTGATGGCACCTATAGGGACTAGATAAGCCTAAAATTTACATTGAACAACATCAATAATAAAGGAATTATACAGTCTCGATATAGAAATCTTGACAGAGTTTACAATTTCCCAAAATCCGATAAATACAAGTCATAGCTCTACGACAACTTTTAACCGAATCTAAATATAACTGTCTAGAAATAATAAGTACAGTTGACATAAAAAGGAATGTGACTCCGAAGCCTGCGAACACAGCAGCAGGTTTACCTTGAGTCTCCTCATCAACGATCCATGCAGCTAACAACAACAATAACCTGGATCTGCACACAAAAATGCGCAGAAGTGTAGAATGAGCAAACCACGGCGGTGCCCAGTAAGTATCAAGACTAACCTCGATGAAGTAGTGACGAGGACTAGTCAAGACACCACTGGTCTAATAAGTAAAAAGACATAAATGTACCAATGACCGAAATATAATATCTATCTAAAGATTTATCGATATAATTAACGGTACAATCGAATAATACAGAAGAAAAATTCAATAATTACGATCAACGGACAGCATAATAGAAATACGCAAAATAGAATGGAAAGAATGCAAGCCAGATGTTGGGAATCACAAACCAATAAAAACACTAGCAACTCAGTACTGCATAAATTTATTCACGTCAGGCCTTAGCCAATAAACTCAATAAAGCTGGTCAAAAATTCGAGTGAAAACCTATAAATCGTGAGTTTATTTCGAAAGCTTTTAAAGATATAATCATTTCGGAATAGAGGAATTTATTCTTTGAAACATACTTTCTCTGAATGTATATTTATATATTTTTATAAAGAGAAATCTTTAAAACATAGTCCCTTCAAAATACGTGGTGTTCAAATATACTTTCCCAAATACCGCTCTTTCAAATATCATCTTTCTGCAAGACAAATACTTTTCAAATATACTTTCGAAATAGAAGTCCTTCAGACATAACTTTTCCTGGAGATAATTGCTTTTCAGCTATACTTTTCAATATGCATATATATATATAACTTTAGATCCAAATCTCCTCAATGATAAAACCACCGGAACTCAATCCGCAACTCAGAATTTGTCATGCAATGCAGTACAGGGGGGAAGCTCCCGGATCTCCGTCCGTAGTCCCAATTTAAATATGCAATGCAGTACATGGGAAAAACTCCCGAATCTCGGTCCGTAGTCCCAATTTAAATATGAAATGCAGCCACTGAGGAAAACAACCAGAATGCGACAGAAACAACATATATTGCCACAACCGGCACAAAAGCAAACAAGACCGAATGCAAAGTGCGATGAGCAAATCAATACAAAGACTTAAATCATGAAAATGGTAAAAACTCACTCATAAGAAGTAGCCACTGAGAGGAATGTCAAGCACAATGAGAAAGTAGCATAACGAGGGAAAAACAAGGCAAATATAGCAACAATCCTATATATTCAAGTTCGCAACCAAGAAACCAAATCATCCCGACAAGGGAATCAACTATAACCAATCTCACTTAGACAATTAGCTTTACCGAATAAACTCAGTTTGAACAAATGCTCAGTAAATATGCAACATCAAAGAAATACCATCAACATGGGCGGTCATCAATTAAACCTAAGTAGTACTTAAGGGGAAAATCATTTAAATCACAATGTACGACTCACGGGCATGCTTGACCAACATATAGATATTCCAATTACTTGTTAGACAATTATAGGGAGAGATTATACTAGTTTTAGTCACATAGGCAGTGTATGAAGAAAGATAGAGTATAACGGTAAGAAAGGCAAAGTCTTCATTTAAGTCAATTAAGATCAAATAAGAAACAAGTAATGCTATGCAAGTACTTCTAATTTTAGCAGGAAGAGATGAAACTAGAAATCAGGAATTCAGATATAACAACTTCAATTCATACACGGGGAACATAAGGACCTAAAATCCCTAAAAGGGCAATCTATTTGAAAATAAGTCCGAGTACGCACTCGTCACTTCGCGTACGCGGACTATAATCAACATAGAAGACCCAATCCTAAGGGGTAGTTCCCCCACCCAAGGTTAGGCAAGATACTTACTTCAAAGATGACAACCCGGTACTCAAAAATAGATTTCTCGGGCGGGAAGGCCTCCGGATGGCTCAAAATTAACTAAAAGAACTTCAAAATACATATAAAACATATACGAAACTATTCCGAATAATAAAGTCTCAATCTTTACAATATTATAAAAACCGACCCAAAAGACGACCCCCGGGCTCGCACATCGAACCTGACAAATCTTACAAAAACCGATTACCCATTCCGATACGAGTTCAACCATACTGAATTTATCCAATTCCGATAATATTTGGTCATTCAAATCATGAATTTTCATTTTTGAAGTTTTCTTTCAAAACCCAAAATTCCCTCAACCCAAAACACAATTTAAATGATAAAAACAAGAACATTCATGAAATATAATTAATTATAGTGGAAGAACACTTACCCATTTGATTTTTGTGAAAAACCCTCAAAATATCGCCCAAAACCGAGTTCTAGAAGTCAAAATATGTTTAAATTGGTGAAACCCCCGATTTTGGAAACTTATATTCTGCCCAGGTGTTTAAATCATCGTGATCGCGTGAAATTATTTGCGATTGTGTAGAGGGAAATTATCACTGGTCAAAATGACTTATGCGATCGCGAAGGTACATATGCGATCGCATAGGAGGAATTATCTGCTGGCCCAATTGTCACACTACGCGATCGTGAAGCACGGAATGCGATCGCGTAGAAGGGAGTAATCTGATGCTCAAAAGTGGAAATCACTGTGCGAACGCGTGCCAATGGAGGCGAACGCGAAGAAGGAAAAGCTGGGCTTCCGCGATCGCGAATGTAGCTGTGCGATCGCACTGAAGGAAAAACTGGGGGGTCCAAAGCAACACTATGCGATCACGACTTCATCTATGCGATCAAATAAAAGGAAACCAGATGACAGGTTCAACAGTGGAAAAATGAGGAAAGTTTGCCCTAAGCCTATCTGAATCACACCCGAGACCCCCGGGACTCAAAACCATATATGCACAACAACCTCTACAACATCCTACGGACTTATTCGTGTAATCAAATCACCAAACTAACATCATAAACATCGAATTAAACCTCAAAATCATTGAAATTTCTCAAAACTTCTNGGGGGGGGGGGGGGTTCAAAGCAACACTATGCGATCGCGACTTCATCTATGCGATCGCATAGAAGGAAACCAGATGACAGGAATCAACGGTTCAAAAATAGGGAAAATTGACCTGAACCCTATCCAACTCTCACCCGAGGCCCCCGAGACCCCATCTAAATGCACGAACAAGTCTTATAACCTAACACGGACTCGCTCGAGGTTTCAAACCACATAAAACAACACTAAAATGATGAATTAAACTAAAAAAAATCAATGAAATTCCTCAAAACTTTTATAAACATTAAATTTTGCATTTAAGGTCCGAATCACGTCAAACCAAGTCCGTTTACTACTAAACTTCATAGATAACACATATAATTCATATCGAACCAGTACCGGGCTCTGGAACCATGATACGGGCCCGATATAACATGTTTCACCTCAAATTTCATTTTCAAAAACCTTTATATTTTTCAAAAAACAATTTTCCTTAAAAATTCATTTGTCGGACTTGGGACCTCGGAATTCGATTTCGGGCATACGCCCAAGTCCCATATTTTTCTATGGACCCTTCGGCACCGTCAATCACGGATCTGGGTTCGTATACCAAAAATGTTGACCAAAGTCAACTTTATTCAAATTTCAACACAAAAATATCATTTTTATCAGTTTTTCACATAAAGGCTTCCCGGCTACACGCACGGGCTGCGCGCGCAAATCGAGGTTAGATAGAAGGAGGTTTTCACGACCTCGAAACACATGGTTAGCTAGAAATATATGGGATGACCTTTTGGGTCATCACATTACCAGAGAGATTACTCTCAATGTGGCCCGACTATCGGAGATATTACTCGCGATGCGGCCCGACTATCGGAAGCCATTTCATCCATTCAGACCTTTGTGCCCATTCTAATATTCTTGATTTGGATTTTGATGACCTTTTTTTCTCTTTTTTTTTTTTGCAGCCCGAAGAGATTGAAAATTTCAGAGACTATACCTCACCTTCCTCCAAACTTAGATATCTCCAACTCGAGACTGAAGATGGCATAGAACAAACCATGCTTTTGGTTCACATCCCACAAGCTGGCCGGTATGCAACCTCATGGCCTCCTTTAAGGAACTCTCTTCATGTAGAAAACTGGACCTTAGAGCACAAGTCAACTTCTAATCCATTTTCCAAGATGTGGTCTTTCCAAGCACCAATCCATCGCCACGTAAACATTGCTAGCACCTTTCCAAACTTAGGATGTCGCATAATTCAAGGCGAAGTACATTGAGGAACCACAAAAATAATCGAGGGCGAGTATCGTCATATTCCATGATATTGGGAGTGGGCTGAAGATGTACTTGGTGGAAACCAACAAACCCCGAGTATAACAAAGATTTATGATGCTTTCTATGCCTCACTTTTCACTTATGATCGAAACTCGAACATTTTGCAAGAATTTTGTGAGGCTTGGTGCCCCAAGACGAACACGCTTCTTACATCAGCTGGGGAACTCTCTATCTGTCTTTGGGGCTTACATATCCTTGGAGGTCTGCCCATTGCGGGTTCTCCGTATGAAGAAGTGGTACCTGAGATAAGAGAACTTATTGGTTTGGATGAAAAATAGATGAGATTTATCCCTCGATCTTGCGAGTATTTATTTTCTGCCTTCCATCACCTTAAGGAAGGTACGGGTGCTAACCAAAAGGTCTCCTTCAACAAGTGGACAAATTTTTGGTATAAGAAAACTTTAATATATAAGCTTTCCCCACTACGAAAAGAAAATAAATCCGCGTGCCTAAAGTCGACACATAATCCTAAAGGAGTTATTCCCGAGACAACGAGGTGGTCGAGTGATCAAGAAGTTATATTCTCCAAGCTTAGGGTGAGGGCTGACAAGAAAGATGAAACTTATGTAGCATCATTCTTATCAATTTGGATATATGCCTTTGTGTTTCCCAAGGCAGAAAACTTCATTCGTCCTGAGACTTTTAAGATGGCAAGAACGATGGCAAGCGGGCGAAATATTAGCCTTGCGGTCCCAGTTTTGACGAGTATTTATCATGGTTTGAATAAGATTTCGTGTTCTTCCGAACTTGACCAGGTCAAAGTTTGTTTTCCCATTCATTATGTTTACGGCTGGCTTGCACATTACTTCAAAACCCATTATCCACTTGCTAAGGGTCCGTCTGTCCCTTTGATGGTGGCATACTCAGGAAAGGGAGTTGCGAGGTACTTTGACGAGAAGTACGCGGGAAAACGTATCCACACTTTGGAGGATATAGTTCGGACACCAACAATGTTAACTAATTCTCGTCCTTATTATTATGTGGATAACGATGCCCCTCAAGAGTTGTATTCAAATTACTTCATGAGCTTACGTTCTAATTACCTCCCTTTGAGGTATGGTAAGTCATTCATCATCGAGCCATATAGCTCGCATCGGTTTGGTCGTCAATTTGAGTTTTACCAAAACGTCCCCGATTTCTTGGAGAATGATATCCGTAACGCCTCTCTAGATGAAGGACTCAGATTTTGGAGGATTTTCACATTGTATCAGTCTATATCACGTGCGATTTTCCCCCCAACGGGCGATCTTGTGGAGAAGACTTTCTCTACCAATTATATGTCTTGGTGGGAGAAAGCGCATGGGAACAAGGAGGTAAAAAATACAAGTTCCTCAAGATACAAGCCAGAGTACCAATGAAGATCAAAATTGGAAAAAGGAAACAGCCTAACCCAGTACAGATCATAGAGGTTCCAAGTGTTGATAGTCCCTTAAGAACGCCTACAGCTTGTAACAAGGAGGTAAAAAATACAATCACCTTGCCCCATTTTTTTTTTATAAACCAAACGAATGGCTCTACTAAGAAAAAAAATATTCACTTTCTCTGCCTTTTCCTTATGCAGTTAAATGCCATCGGAATCCGGTGGTATCCCCACATGATAAGCCGGAAGTGAGTAATGAATCGATTGGAGGGCCTACATCTAAAGCGAAGTCGTCCTCAAAGGCTTCATATCTTCCTCATGACGGATCCCTAAACCAACCAACTCTAAACGAGATAACTCGCGTCCCACCGACGACAAATATAACTGTATCTATTTTTGAAGAAAAGAGCATTGTCTTTAATCTCAAAAAGGAATTCGTCTGGGGAATTTGGGAGGATATTTGCAATAGACTCTCCAAAACTCGTGCAGAACTGCTCTCATCTTATAGGGAGCAAATCACTGAGATTTTCGAGGATATGAAGAAGACGAATATTTTGGATCTTTCTCCATTAGAGAGTTTACTAGATTCTCTTTTTGAGCTTGCCGCATCATATGACCAAGAGCGATCCAATATGGCTGATAAGACGAGTGAAGATAAGCTAGAGCTGATTTCTAACGCTAAAGAGCGCCTCGAGTCGTTCAAACTTGAAGCAAGTGAGAAAGTCAAGAAAGTTTCTTCTTGTGAAAAGAAACTGTAGAGAGTCGTGAAGAAGTTGCAGACATTACAACAAGAGAGGGAGAAGAAGGTGTTATAGAAGAAACTCAAAAGGAGGTTGAAGAGATCCAGGAAAAAGTTTTAGCTGCCGAGACTGAAGTCTCTTCATATGACAACGTAAAGTTGTTGACTGATGAAGATTCGGCCAATTTGGAGGAGAAGAAAAAGAACCTAGAGACTAGCTGTCAAGAATTGACCAACTACAAGTTTTGTTTTGATTAGGCGATTAGCATTATCTCCCCTTTAATATTTATGTTAGATTGACCTAGTGGATATCTATTTCATCTTAAATAAGATTTCTTCTCTTTGCTTTACATTGCCCGACATTTATCTTGGTCGCATAATTTGCAGCTTTACGTACTCGTAATGAAAGATTCGTATCTCGTCGTAGGAGAGTCCAAATAACGTACCGTTTGATTTCTTGAAAATTAGACTTAAATATATAAAACATATCCAAAACTTAGAATCAAACAACTTCAGAATCAACCCAGATAATATTTTGAAACCAACTTTAGATTTCACCACGTTGAAAATTTCAGATTCGTGCAGTCTCACCAAAAAAATCATATCTTGGTGTAGGAAAGTCAGAATCACGAACCGTTTGATTTTTTGGAATCTTAACTTACAGATATATAACATATACAAAATGAAAAACTTAATTCCCTAAGGATAGTTTCAGATAATGGTTCTAAATCAATATTAAATTCTGACACGGCGACGATTTCAGATTTGCACAACTTCACCAAAACTTTTGTATCTTGATGTGGGAATGTCGAAATCCTGAACCATTTAATCCATTGGAAACTTAACTTCAAAATATATAATATATCTAAAATTCAAGTTTTAACTCCTTAAGGATAGTTTCGGATAATATTTTGAAGTCAACTTTGGTTCCTGATATGCCGACAGTTCCGAATTAGTGCGACTTCACCAAAATATTTATATCTTGGTGTGGGAGCCTTGAGATCGTAAGACCTTTTTAATTTTCAAAAATTGAAATTCAAAAGCTTCATTCTCACCAAATATCTTGGGTCCAAGTCTCACTGAATTTGAAATGTCATGAAGGCAGACCAAAATAACTTGAAGGATTGGCGAACGTGAAGGCATAACGGATCCCCGGACTTCAATGCAAATGCTTGGTAACCTCCAAAAGGATATTAATAATTTCATTGAAGACAAAATTTACCATAGCGACTTTCGCCCTTTAAATCAAATAATACATAGTTTAACAGGAGAATACTATCCCAACTCGATTTCTAAATACTGATTGAATGAATTACATTCCATCATACTTCATTCAGACAACGATTGGGGGATTATGTATCTTTTGAACTTATGCGAATGAACCCGGAATGAAACTCTAAGTTTCCTACGTACCTTGGTGAAGAGGATCAAGTCGTACCGTAGTTCAGAATGGGTAGAATTTCTTTTATATCCTAACTTTTGCCTAGGCCGCCTCTTTCGAGGTTTTCAACCTAGCAGACCTTTTTTCTTAAATTTTTTTTTATATCCTAACTTTTTCTTAGGCCGCCTCTTTCGAGGTTTTCAACCTAGCGGACCTTTTTTTGCGGGCCGTACACAGTTTAGACTCATGTGGGCCAGGAGTACAGGAACATGCAGTTTAGGCTCATGCGTCAAGGAGCGTAGGAACTTCAAGGATTATACTTCTTCAAAAACTTGTCATTTATAGGGCCGATTCTCATGCCATCTGCATCAACCAACTTGTAAGCCCCACTTGAGTAAGCTTCTTCCACGACATATGGCCCATACCATTTTGAAGTGAACTTCCCTACAAGTTTATGGGAAGTAATAATGGGTCTTCTTATGGGTAGGACTTGATCTCCTACTTTAAAATATCTTGGGCAAACTCTTTTATTGAAGGCGCGAGACAATCGAGTTTGATAACATTCAAAACTCTGTTGAGCTTCCAACCTCTTCTCATCAAGAGCCTCCAACTCTGCTAATCGAAGTCGAGCATTTTCTTCATTAGTGATCCCTTCTTGAATAGCCAGTCGTAATGAAGGTATTTGACGCTCAAGTGGCAAGACGGCTTCGACTCCATAAATGAGTGAATAAGGAGTCACTTGTGTTGGCATGCGGTGAGTCGTCCTATATGCCCATAGAGCTTCTTCCATACGGTCATTCCAATCTCGTTTGGATTTGGAGACAAATTTCTTTAGCAAGTTGCATAGAGTTTTGTTGAATGCTTCAGCTAGACCATTGGCGGCAGCGTTGTACATCGAAGAGTTACGTTGCTTGGACCCAAAGAGATCACAAACCTTTTTCATCAACCTATTATCAAATGGTTTTCCGTTATCCTTTATTATGTAATGAGGAATGACAAAGTGATAGGTTATGTTTACTAGGATGAAACTTGCAATATTTTCCTTCTTTACCTCCTTAATTGCAACAACTTTAGCCTATTTTGAGAAGTAGTCAGTTGCAGCCAAGATGTATAGGTTCCTACCGGAGGACTTTGGCAGTGGTCTAACGACATCCAATCCCCAAGCGTCAAACGGCCAGGATGCTACAGTCGGGTGCAACACTTCAGGAGGATGGTGAATAAAATTCACATGGAATTGACAAGCCTTGCATCTTCGAGCATAATCCAAGCAATATCTTACCACCGTCGACCAATAATATCCCATTCTTTTTATATGGAAGTGGAGCTTTGGTCCTGACTAGTATGACCCACATACCCCAGAATGTGCCTCTTGCAAAGCTTGGAGTGCGTCTTCTTCCCCTAAGCATCGCAAGAGTACTCACTCGAACGACCTTCTGTATAAAGTATCTTAGTAGTAAAGGAAGAGAGGTGCACGATGGCGGATTTCAGTCCTTCTCCTCGGATTTTCTGGAAGTATCCCATAGCATAAGTAGTCAATAATGGGTTGTCTCCATTCTTCTTTCTCAACTGCAGAAACAGCGACAAGATGCTTGAGTTCATTTTCTTCACCTTCAGCCTCATTTGGCAGCGGTACTACCCATTTTTGGCAGACAGTAACTTGCGCTTGATCAGACAGGGTTAATGATGAAGCTAGGGCAGCTAAAGCATAAGCCTTCTTATTTTCTTTCCTTGGCACATGCTGAATAGTCACATCACCAAGCCACCCCATTAATTTTTTTTGCGTAATCATTATAGGGGTGTAGTTCAGGCTTTTTGACCTCGTAACTACCTAAAAGCTGATTGACTACTAACTGGGAGTCACCAAAGACTTGCAACTGCAATTGCTTCATATCAACGGCCATTTCAAGCCCAAGTATTAATGCTTGATACTCAGCAACATTGTTGGAACAGAGTTGTGTCAAGGTGAAGGAGTAGGGGAAGACTTCACCTTGGGAAGTGACAAATACTATGCCAGCACTAGCTTCCCCACAGTGCGCAGCACCATCAAAGTACACCTTCCATGGAGGTCGAACTTCAACGACCATTGCGTCCTCATCAGGTAGTTCATCAGTTAGCTCCCAATCATCAAGTATTGGATGATCTGCCAAGAAGTCTGCCAATGCTTGTCCTTTTACATCCTTTTGAGGGATGTAAATAATCACGAATTGTTGAATTGGAGGTACCATCTGGCTAGTCGATCACTAAGAACAATTTTTGACATCACGAACTTGATGGGATTTGCTCTGGAAACAAGACGGACAACATGAGCTACTAGCGCCAAACATAACTTTTCAACTGGCGAATAATTTAGCTTGTTTGGTGTCATCATCCTGCTCAAGTAGTAAAGAGAGTTTTCCTTCCCCTCACTATTTGCTTGGGCCAATAGTGCTCCAACATATCTTTCTTGTGCTAAAATGTATAGTATCAGCGGTTTTCCAAGTATAGGGGCTGCTAAAACTGGAGTCTTCATCAAGTAGGATTTAATGCTCTCAAAAGCATTGCTACACGCTTTGTCCCATTTTAAAATGACACCTTTCTTCATAAGGCGACTGAATGGTTGGCACCTTCCAGCTATATTTAAGATGAATCTCCTAAGGTACGCTAACTTTCCTTGCAGACTTTTCAATTCGTGAATATCCCGAATCTCAGGCATTTTCAAGATTGCATGTACTTTGGCTTGATCAATTTAAATCCCTCGATGTCGGACAATGAAACAAAGGAACTTTCCAGAAGCAACTCCAAAGGCACATTTCAATGGACTCATCCTAAGTTGGTACCTTCGGAGCAATTCAAACACCATTCTCAAGTCTCTCAAGTGGTCGCTCTTCTTTCTTGATTTTACTACCAAGTCGTCAAAATAGCATTCGACATTCTTGTGGAGAAGGTCAAAAAAGATATTCTGCATAGCTCTTTGTTAAGTAGCACCAACGTTCTTCAAGACAAAAGGCATTACCTTGTAGTAATAAATACCTTTGGGGGTACGAAATGCAGTAAGCTCTTCATCTTTTAGTGCCATGTGAGTTTGGTTATAGCCTAATGAACCATCCATAAATGACATTACCTCATAGCCAGTAGTAGCATCAGTCATCAACTATGGAATAGGAAGCGGGATTTGGTACACACATTGTTGAGATCCCTGAAGTCGACGCACACTCGAATCCGGCCATTCTTCTTCTTTACAGGGACAATACTTGAAACCCGCGTTGGGTATTTAACTTCCCGAATAAATCCAGCTTCAATGAGTTTGTTAACTTCGGTTTCAATCAGGGGAACCAAATCCGGCCTAAAAAGCCTTTGAGCTTGCTTAACGGGACGAGCGCCATTCTTGACCGCAAGGTGATGGACTGCCACTTTAGGGTCCAAGCCAGGCATTTCTTTGTAACTCCAAGCAAAGACATCCCTAAAATCCTTGAGTAACTCAATATAAGTGCTTTCTTCATCAACTTCTCATAAAACACTTAGGTAGGTGGGTCTTGGTTCTTCATCAGTGCTAAGATTAACTTCTTTTAAGGCATCAATCGTTGCCTTCACCCCTTCTCCAAGTTCCGGGGGAGCATATTTTGCATCTTCATCTTCTTGAGGGTCCCCATCATTGAAGGATATGTGATAACATGGTGAAACATCGTTCGATTTCTCATCATCCTCTATTAGAGATAAAACACCATGCTCGCTTTGCGTAGTAACATGATGCGAAGAACCCACACTTTCTTCATCTCCATCATGTTCTTTAGTGTAGACCACAGTGTATGGCTTCACCTTCAGTACTTCATCACACGAAACCATTACTTTTGTTGTCGCTTCATTCTAGAAGGAACCAAACTTTGGAAATTTTTGGAGATCTTCTGAATTTTGGGAGAAGCGGGTGTTCTTGTATTTTGATAATTTCTCTGGAACTTATTCTCCTTCTTTAACGGACCCAATCTCTCAAATACGAAATTTCTCACATTTGATTTTCCAAGTCGATCAAAGTCGAAAGGCCTATTATAAGTGACAGATTCGTCTTGTACAATGATATAATTTACTTGCCCTTCTTACTGAGATGTGCACTGGTGATAGTTGCTTGTATCCTAAACCTTCACGCGGTTGCCTCGTTGTAGCTTCTAATGGGAGCTTCCCTAACTTTGACGGCTCATTGGGATTGTATCCAGTCTTTGCAAATAGCTTGTAAGCGTTAGCGTCAAAATCTTCATCTGTTCGCTTCGTAAGGAGTGCCACATTCTACAAATGATTTTGGGATACAAACCCTGCCAGCGGCTTTGAGGATAAATTTACTGCCTCAATTCGTTTTACCGGAAGAGTTAACTCCTTTAGTGTGTTAGTTTGGAGATTAGATGATTCACCCTCGCCTTTCTTCCTTTTAGGTACATATTGGAGCGCGAGACTTACTTTCTTTCCATAAGATTCAACATCCCCTCTATGAGATTTATTCGCGTTGGCGTGTACCTCCTCAATAACAGCTTTGTCTTTACCAATGGTCACCTCAGCTCTTTTAGTTATGGGCTCGTCATTCTTGCTTTTTATGCCGTCATCAACTTTTACCTCTTTCACAATACGACTCTTCAAGTAGAACTTTGCATCGGCGAAGTGTGACTCTGCCTCGGTGAATGGTTCATCATCAACAACTATCTTCTTCTCGAATTCACCCTCGTAGTATTTTAAACATTGATGATAGGTAGATGGAACTACTTTATTCTCATGTATCCAAGGCCTTCCAAGAAATACATTGTATGAAGTCTTCGCATCGATCACATGCAGCCATGCACTTGATTGCATTTCTTCAATATTCCCAGCCTGATCGCGCCTATGGCTCTTTGCCCCCATTAGTTGTATCCTTGGATCATCACACGACTTTCTGAGAGTTCGTTCATGGGAATACCAAGTTCTTTCACAATACGAATTGGAAAAATGTTCACTAAGGATCCTCCATCAACAAAAATTTGATTTACCCTTTCATCACGCATATAGCAAACCAGGTACAATGGGTGGTTATGAGGAGTGTCACCTAGCAGAAGATCGTCATTTGTGAATGTGACTTTTCCTCACAAGCATTAACTTCTTGAGGAGTGGACTCGATAAGCTTTTTCGAAGGTGGTGCCAACGATAGGTCATCACTCTTTTCTTTCCCTTCGTCAGTATGGCAACAAGAGGCATCAATACTCCCATGGGAAATCTTCGTGCGAAACCAACTTGGTAAAAACTCCTCCAAAGCCACCGAATGTCGTGGATTTTGAGGGTGATGCACCTCCACTTTCACTTTCTTTTCATGCTTAACTGGATTCCATCTCCTAGGCCTTTTCACCATCATTTTCCTTGTTGGTTGTTCCATTGATCCTTTTTGTGGGCCCCTTTTTTGGAACTTACGATGAGTCACCAACGTCCAAACTTCATCGTTCTCAGGTTGACTGTCTTCAACTTTGTAGTTCTCTAGTAATTCTTCATCTTTACTTTCTTTAAAACTACATAATTCGTCTGGACTGAATGAGCCAAATGTGATAGAGACTTGGTTTGTGCTTTCTTTATCATCTTCAAGCACGATCTTCTTTTCACGAGCCAAGTCCATAACTTTGTCCTTGAAGACAAAGCACTTCTCCAGAGGGTGGCTCACAAGTCGATGATATTTGTAGTAATCTGGGTCATCAGTTTTCCCAGCTTCATTTGGTTGCTTCATCTTCAGAAGATCAATGAGATTTATCTTGAGGAGTTCTTCAAAAATAACTGGCACATCAGAATCCAGAAATGGGTACTCTTTCTCTTGCATTTCGTTTAGAGTCAACTTTCCACTTAGCTTATCTTGAAAAGAAGTGAATTTCATACTCTTCGTCTTGCTCACCTTCGTCGTGAACTTCACAGGTGATGTGTTGACATTCATAGCTTCTTTATTTTCATATATTGGTACAAACTTGCTCCATTTTCTGACTTCTTGCTTGTCGTTCCCTTTGTGAGGTTCATAGATAGGAAGCCTTTCATTTCCAGCAGAGTCCATGCTCAATTTTATGTCATGGGCACAAATTGCAAGTTCTTCAAATGTGCTAGGCTTGATACCTTGCAAGATGTAGCGCAATACCCAATGCATACCTTGGATGCACATCTCTATGCTAGAAGCTTCACTAAGCCTGTCTTTATAGTTGAGGGCTTGCATTCCTCCAACGATTGATAAAGTCGATAAATGGTTCACTCTTCCATTGACGAGTACTTGTGAGTTCTATCATACTAACAATACGTCTCGTGCTATAAAAGCTATTGAGGAATTCTTGCTCTAGTTGATCCCAACTATCAACTGATCCAGCCTCGAGGTCCGTGTACCAATCAAAAGCATTTCCTTTTAATAAGCAGACAAACTGTTTGACGAGGTAATCTCCATAAGTCCCAGCAGTGTTGCATGTCTCAACGAAGTGCGCCACATGTTGCTTTGGATTTCCTTTGCCATCAAACTGTTGAAATTTCGGAGGTTGATAGCTGTGAGCATGTAATTTTTCCCCTATTAGATACTCCTACAAATTTGATAAATAACTCAATTTTATGGAATTTTATTAAACATAATTGTTTTTCGTGAATTATTTGCACTGTATGGTCATAAGTCATCTTTTAAAATTTATGATAATAACAAAGCATTTTAATTTTTTTTTTCTTACATAATTAAGTTTTTAGTTTAAATTTCCTAATTCAATCATTTTATTAGGAAAATTAAAAAATCCATTCTTTAAATAATTATGAGTATTAAAACTAATAGTCTCACTTTAATTTACTCATTAATTAAGCTATAATTAGATGAAATTAGGTCAAAATTAATTTTTATTAATTAGAATGATTTAATTAGGTTGATTACTTAACCTAAGTGTTCCAAAGACAAAAAATCGGACCTGGGCCAATGCACCCAGGCCCAAAACTCTATTCTCACTACCCAATACACTCCAGCCCAAATTCCATTACCCGGCCAGCCCCATATATTACCCAAACGACCCCGTTTTGTCCCCTCCAATCCCAGCCATTGGATCGATTTGATCCAACGGCTCCCAAACTCCCCCCTCTAAACTATATAAGTGTCCGAACGGACCCCTACCCCCCAGAACATCCCCCACTCTCTCGTCTCTCTCCCTAGACCAAACCCTAGCCACCCTCAAATACTCACCGCCTCCATCGGCCGTAAATCGCCTACCGACGGCGGATCTCAACCAAATATCTTCACCAGACAATCCTATCTTTCCCCTAAACCCCGTCTTACCATTACTTTCACCAAAAACCCCACCAAAAAAGAGTAATTTCAGATCCAAAAAAGTTCAAAAACCTAAAAACCCGTCCCTACCGATTCAGAGAACCTCGTTGGCTCAGACTTATGTGAGTCACTTTCTCTTGACAAGAGCAAGTGATTCACATTGGTTCGATTCAATTTGAAGCCACGAAATCTGGCCAAAGTTGTTATAGTAGACTGGTACCCTCTCATTTCTATTCCTTTAATTATTTTTATGTTAAAGTCATTTGTTTGGTTTAGTTTTAGGTTTTCCCGTATAATATTTTTTTAAGTTGATTATTTTAGGGCAAAATTTAATTACTTCCATGCATGACTCAGTTAATTTAATTTAATAATAATTGCTTAAATCTAGTTTGATATTAATTGCTTATTGATTAGGGTTTCATGATCTTGCTTAAACCTGTTGTGAATGCTAAAATGATAAATTAATCTATACTAAAATTGTGTACTAAAATCAGTGTTTGATTTGCAAATTTAAGTTCGATTTGATGGCTCTCTTGTGATTCCCTGAATCTTGACCGCTTTTAGAATAACAATTTAGGTCAGAATACTAATTGAGACTGATTGGTTCATGTTTCTTCTGTTTCCATCTTATTTATTAATTAGAGACTACTTGGAATCAATTATAAGTTTAGTGTTAATGTTAGTTTTATATTTTCCAATTTTTTCCCCTGACTATTTCCTCCTGTAAAGCAGTATAACAGTCATTGTGTGTTAGTCACTAATAGTGTACTCATGTACTATTACCAATTTTCAAGTGTTAATTATAGGTTGATCTAATTTAGACCTTTAGTTTAGATTTTGCATATATAATTGCCTGTTAGTGATGAACATGCATAGTAACTATTTGTTTGCGATTAATTGTGAGCACGTGATTTTTACTCACCATATCATCCTATAAAAATCTCAATAAATTAATTGGTTTTATGAATTTTTGTTGATTTTTAGTGATTAATTGTGAATTTTTTGCATTTTTCATGTTCATGATTCATCTTTAAAAATTACTAAAATATCATCACCATTATCGAAGAATTGTGAACTTATTATTTGTAATTAATTGATTTAAAAATGGACGGATAGTGTTTATTTGATGTAATATATTTTTTAACAACTAATTACTAAAATTAATCATTTTTATCCAATACATCACAGATTTAACTAGGAGTATAAAATTAATCGGTTTATCCTTTATTAATCCATGAAGCAAGGTCAAAATTAGTTGTTATATTTTAATTTAATTAGAATTAGTATTAACTAAATTAAGGATTTTAATTAAGCTTAAGATGTTTAAAAAATTCGGACCTGGACCAAAAGAACCCAGGCCCAAATCTAGTCTCTACAAACATTCACCTGCCAAACCCAAATTCCCCCTTTGGCCCGTCCAACCCCCTATCCTTAACGATCGCGTTTCACAACCCCTCACCCCCCAGCCATTGGATCATCTCGATCCAACGATTCTGAACTAATCACCCCTAGTTATATAATTGTTCCAAAGCACCCCCCCTACCCCAGACACTTAGAAGTTTAACCCCCCCTCTTCATCTCTCTCTTTCTTCTCTCTAGTGCCCAAACCCTAGCCGCTATCCTCCGCCGACCGGAAATCGCCACCGGCGGCGTAGCACCAACAATCAACCCCAAAATTGTACCAAATGATCCCTGTGGCCTCCTTAACCCCGTCCCACCGTTGGTTTCCCCAGACAACCATCCAGTTACGAGTAATTACGGATCTAGGAAACTGTCGAAACCTTAGAAAATGCTGAAGATGATCCCAAGCGACTCTGTGACTCAAACTCAAATGAGTCGATGGCTTTTGACAAGAGTCGTCGATTCATACGAGTAAAGGTAACTTTTGGAAGTTGCCGGAGTTCATCCAAACTTTTTTACGAGTATCCCCCCTTCCTTTCTATCGTTTTATTTTTACCAGCATGAATATGTTGTGTTTAATCACGACTTTTTATTATTATTGTGTCACTGTTTCATGGCTAAATTTTTGTTTTCTTTCATTGTTTTCTTCTACCTGTTTACATTCCTTCCTCATTGTTTAGTTTAGGCTCTAAATGTATTTCCTGACAGCCATGTTTTAACTTGTTCTCGTCAATTAAATAATTAGGTTTCTTTGATAATCATGTTCCCTAACTTAGGTCTTGTCACTGTTTGTATGTATGACTGTTCCTCCTTGATTCGCATTATCTTCGATTTGATTAATTCAGAGTTAACATGTTATGCCTATTAATGACTGTTTTGCAACCATGTTCAATCACTTAAGATTTCCTATTAATCATCGTTGATTTATTAGGTGTTCTACTTATTAAAATTAACAGTTGTCTTTATTGATTCATGTTACTAGTATATAATGCTTGTTTTTATTCGGTTATCAGTGTTAAATTAGGAGTCTATAGCCTTACTAGTTCATGGCTGCCTCACTGATTAATGGTTCTATAAATGACTTAGTTACTAGATTAATTAGGGATTAGTTAATTTTGAGCAGGTTAAATGTTCAGGGATGCCTTAATAATACTGCTTAGTAAGTTTAACCCAAATTAGTAACCTTTTAACTAAGTCCTTAAATCTGTTGATATAGGATTAATTAATTAACCTGACTTCAAGAAACTAAACTAATTAACTTAATCATAGTTAAAAATAACTAGTAGTTAACAATAATAAGCTAACTAGAGTTGATTAACTAAACTGAACCCAAGTAAATAACCCCAGTTACCTAATGGTAAATATAGGGACTTCAAGGGGTATATTAGGTCATGTATATTAGGAAGTCAGATTAAAAGGGTAAAAAGGTCTTTTAATAGGTAAGAATGTTCTAGAATAGGGGCAGTTGTCCCAAAGATAAGGGTAACAACTGTCATTGTACTATTTTCAGCCTATTAGATAAGGAATATGCTGAGCATATCCAATAAAACATCCCCCTATATATAGACACACCTTTCACCATTAGGAGGAGGCTCTTTTTTTGAAAGTTTTTTGCCTGCTGAAAACCTGGATACAGAAATTTCACATACACACACACAGTAGAAATCCTATACTGAAAGAACACTCGATTAGGTACAGAAACATCTGAAAAAATCTGGTTTTTCCTCAGTCTTGGTATTCTTGAACCTGGGTGGTAGCTGCTGTTTTTCTGGTTTGTTTAAGTTTATCCGGTTGAAATATGGTTTCTTGCTGGTCTTGCTTCAATTTCTGGTTTTCAAGCTCTCACTTTCCTGGGTTTCCCTACTGCTGGTCTTGTTGCCTGTTAGTTGTTGTGTTATCTCCAGTTTTTAGCATCTAACCTTTATTTGGTCAAGTTTTCTGCTATTTTACTCTTAAAGAAGGTATGTATCCATTCCTCTGTTCTCAATGAAATGTTGGATTGAAATTTTCATCTTCTGTTCACTATAAGCTGGTTGTTTTTGATATCTGAAGCTCTTTTCTTCTGTTCTATATAATGTGACAATGTGGGTGTGGTAATGAGTTTATGAGTGTGATAAATGTAGTCTTGCTGTTGTTATTTCTTTGCTGGTATATTTTGTTTATTTCAGATTATAGGTATATAAATGTAGTTGATACTCATTAGTTCTACCTCCTGAAAAAAAAAGCTGCACTATGGTGTAGAATCTGACCTTCTCTATGGTCAGATTCTCTCTATAAGTGTGCAGAAAATATGCTTTCAATTGAGTCTCTTTGATCAACAAAGAGATTCAACAAGCAAGTCTCTAGATAGGTTAGTATTAGCACTAGGGTAGATGAATTTGATCCGTCAATGGTCAAGTTCACCCCATAATAGTGCACAAAACAGTAGTATAGATGGCTGAAATTCACCCTTTAAAGGGTATACAACATGCAGTTAAGAAGGGCTACAGAGTAAAGAATCTGAACCCTTGTATGGTCTGATTCATTCTCTAAAAAGGCCAAGAATAGTCAAAGTGTTCAAATGAATACTGCCTGAAGTACTGGTATGGTTGTTAAAAATGTCAAACAAGGTTGCATCTTTGGGTTTGAATCAGACTCTCTCTTATAGTCAGATTCAATCTAAGAAAAATGCATAAAACACGTTCCCTTTCTTTCTGGTGAATCTGTGATTACTTGATAAAAATCTGGTTGTTCATCTATGCGTGATTACAACAGTAGAATTATCTCTTAAAGGCTTCTGTGATTAATTCTATATCCATGAAGTCATAATAGAGTCATTAGATAGCATTAAAGGGTAGTGAATCTGACCCCTTAATAAGATGTTTATATATATATATATTGGCCTGGACGACTTAGATCTTATATAATCGGATGTCACTATGGCAACAACATTTAAAGGGTCGAATCTGATCTCTGTAATGATGAGATTCAGTCTTTTACAGTGCACATGAGTTCTGTACGGTCCAGTTGGGACTAAAAGCTGAAGAATACAGATCCTAAAGTGTGAAAGTTATTGGCTTGCACAGGAGCAATAACTAACCTTGTTCCTTTTATTTTCTTCTTATTATTAGAACTTGTATATTTAATTTAAGAATGATGTAATAGCGTAATTGCAGCCTTTTTGTATATATACTTTTAGTTGTAATAAAGACTGGACTATATTAAAGTTTGTGAATCAGTTGTACTTCCCGAAATGTTTATCATGACAGTTATGGAAACTAGAATTTCAGGCCCATTAATTGTGTTAAATAATTTTCTGTTGAATGGTGGGAGGAGTATCAACTCTTTCTCCCAAAAAATATCGGATAATATTAATTTAAGAGGCTTCATTAGTTTACTCTTTTTGTTATAAAAGTTGTTCCTTCACGAAAACAAGGATAAAAGGTCTACATTGTATCCGTAAGCAGTATATAAGTATTCACGCATGGTATATAGGTCGAACGGCAAAGGAATGTGATGCCTGTGACATTGTATTTGCAATTCAAATCTGCCTCTTTTATTACAATGCAAATGTTAAATGTGTTAGCATATCTGCTCCTGGTTGTTCAGACTGTTCAAATTCGAATCATGTCAAAACTAGCCACAATTAGGATTGGCCAAAAGAGTTGAAACAAATTGGGCTAAAACATGGCCATAGCCCAAAAATCTTGTCCTTTAGGTCAGTAGGTTTAATTTTAGACATCTTCACATACCTTCTAGATAGAATCACGCCCTTTAGATTGAAATTTGATAAAGAGTCGAATATTATTCCAAAACTACCATAACCTACACTCGGGAGTGGCAACTCATGCCCCCAACCCTCAACTCCAAACATTAACAAAATGTACATAGCAACCACGAGTGCATTTCATGTGACATGTTTGCCGTGTGCTAAAAAACAAGCAGTGCACGCCATCGTGACTTGTTTAAGATAAATCCATAAACGTCCTAATTAATCTTAAACTAAAACGCTCTTTCAAACATAGAAAACATAAAGAATAATCAAACATCGCCTCAAATAGGCATTATAAAACCGTCACGACCATAGTCTTGACTATGTAATCTACACTCATGTGCGACAACTCATGTCCCCGTCTTCAACTTCAAATTATAATAAAAATCACATGTTGTAATTGCGGGTGCATTTCATGTGGCGTAGTTATAATGTGTTCAAAAAACAAGCAAGTGCACACCATCGTGACTTGTTTCAAGATAAATCCATAAATATTAAAAGTGGTTAAAAATTAAACGGTTAAATGCACAATAGGCTAAAATATGTAGATAATCAGATAATTTAGGCCAAATATTAATAGTTAAGCGACCGTGGTAGAACCACGGAACTCGGGAATGCCTAACACCTTCTCCCCGGTTAACAAAATTTACTTACTCGGGTTTCTGGTCGCAGACAACTTAAAACAGAGTCAAAATTTCCTCGGTTTGAGATTTTTTAAATAAAACGGTGTCCTGGAACATCGTCAAAAATCCGGGTGTTGAATCTGAAAAATAATAATAATAAATCCCAAATCCAAATAATGTCACTTAAAGTGGAAAAACTCCCTTATTACCCTTGAATTTCTCGGGTAATGAAAAAGGAGGTGTGATAGCTCTAGCGACTCTGTTGGGGATCGAAATTATCGTTCAGCGTTCAAGAGTTCCAGCTTGTATAACTGTTATGTTTTGGATTTCCTTATCTGATTTTACGTGTTTAAACCTGATGTGCTAATTTCCATATTTACTGCTTTGATATTTTATCTGAATAGCATATAAACTGTGCCAAAACCCTTCTTCTCTCTGAGTTTTCTAAATCATCTGGGAAGTGTGCACTTCGTGTGACTTTTTTTCTGTTAGAGTCATCCAAATTTTAGAACGAGGTACGGACAAGTTGTAAAACCGGTGAATCTTTTGTATTCTCGGTACGCTGCCCCGGCCTCGGCTCGAGCTGTCCGCTCGGGTAAGCCTTGTCTAGAACAAAACCCCAAGATATAAACCTAGTATAACATAGCCTCATGTCGGATCCCTAGTAGGAACGCTTATTTGCATCATGTGCATTTGACTTAGGGGACTCAACACAGAGGTTGGGTCCGTCTAGGACAGGTGTACCAAAAATAAAATACTATCCTGATGCATCTTACCTGCTATGTATGCATTTATTCGTTTCGGCTTGTGTGTTGACCGTCTAAAATTAAAAACAAACAGAAAAACCAAGAGTGAGGTAGAATAGAAAATTCACCTTGTTTTGAAAATCCCCATATCCCGAAACTCTGCAAAAATTTTCTAAAAATTCCAAAACAAAGTAAGTAGATGTATATTTTTAATCAGTCAAGATTTTTCCGAACTACGACTTGTTTGATTCTCACCGGTGTGGGATACGTAGGCAACCCTCATCGGGTCCAACCTTATTTTTTAAAATCAAAATATATGGTCCTAAATAAAATTAGGTGACGCCATTCTTGCATAAATAGCCAGATTTCCCAAACGGGGCACCGGAAGGCTATTTTTGCAAAAGTAGCCGCTTGTGGTTTTTTTTTAATTTTGACCCAATTAGCGAACACAGCCCTAAAAACTTCCTACCCGAAGTTTTGAAGGGCCGTATTCGCAAAGATGGTCCATTTTCTTTATTACAAAACCTTTTGCAAAAATAACACTTTTTCATTCGGTCAGAATTTTTGTGGTTTTTAATCAAAACAAATGTGCAGGATGAATACAGTTGAAAACATTCCCTTCACGACCGTCGAGGAAATCCCCTTGGAACTCATATGTGGTGGAGCGACTTGAGGGAAGTTAGTAGAAAGTCTGCTGTAAAAGCTTTAGGCGGACTTATTGGTCTTCCAAAAATCAAGCCAAGGCTGGACATCGTCGAAGCTCTAGTATCGTTTTGGGATCCCGCCCACAACGTGTTCCACTTTTCAGACTTTGAGTTGACACCCACGCTAGAGGAAATAGTGGGGTATGGTGGTCTTAATGAGAATCTTAGAAGTCGGTATCCGGTGGCACCTAGGGCGGTAACTCCACATAAGTTCTTGGATCTATTGAACATTAGTCGGGACGTCCAAGACCCACACCAATCCGAAGGGTTTTACAGTTTCTATTTTTTGTACAAATGTTATGGAGATCGCCGGGGCTATGAAGCTGACAACACTGGTCTAACTCACAAAGACCAGGCTAAATGGGAAGCCCGCCGGGGGCTAGCTTTCGTGGTAGCGTTCCTGGGCACCTTGATCTTCCTAAGGAGTGACAGACTCATAGATATCGGATTGGTAGGGATGGTGGATTTCATGATAAAAAAGTCCAATGGCACCTTTATACCATTGGTTTTAGCTGATATTTACCGCGCCTTGACGATTTTCCAGTCTGGAGGAAAATTCTTTGAAGGGCGCAATCTGCTCCTATAAATTTGGATGATCGAGCACCTCTATCACCGCCCAGGCTACATAAAATACGCCCAGAGGCCTGGCACTCACGTTTGAGTTCGTTGACTGCCGACCGAATCGAGTGGGCATTCGGGTGGCTTCCTGTCGGTGAGGTTATCAATATGTCTGCTAAGGTGTGCTATCTTTTGTTAATGGGTCTGCGAAGCATTCATCCATATTCCCCGCATCGAGTCTCACGGCAGTTGGGAAGACAACAGGGTGTTCCACATGATGAGGACTTAAGCCAACAAGCCATTACGTTATGTCCGAGAGCTGCATTTCCTGGGCAAGTTCCGTCAAATTTGGAACGAGTGCATATTTTTAGAACCTCAGACTCGGGTAAGAAATTTATCCAAGGGGGAGGTGGAGCCCGCCTACACTTCTAGGTATGGCAGAAGAGGCAGAGAGCACCAAGAACCAGAGCGACCTGCGAAAAGACCTCACATATAGCATTTTACTTAGCAGATGCAAGAACACTGGGTATGGTTAGAGAAGGAAAACAACTACCGGGCTAAAATAAGTAAATTAGAGGCCCAGATCAGGGAGCTCAAATTTGAAAACACTTTACAAAATGCTGCAGCCGAAGGGGAAAGAAACCTGTTTAACAAAGAAAATGAGGCCCTCCGGGCTCAGATCCAGAAAATGAGGATAGCCATTGAAAACCCTGAGAGAAGCAGAGCTGACGAAAGACTCGTCACCAACCTCAGGCAAAAGTTGTGTAGTTATGGTGATGACCTGGACAAAGCCGAAGAGGGTTTGACCCAAGTTCGAGCAAAATTGGCAAAGAATGCGGAAGAAAGAGAAGAATTCGTGCAAACAATGAAGAGAAAACATGACCAAGAAGTTATGAGCTTAAAAGAAAGGATGACCACCTTTGAAAATGAAATGGCCAAGCAAGAAAAAACATTTAAAGCAGAAAGGGAATAGTGCTACACCATGATAGCTCAGTTGGAGGATGAATTGCAACAATGGCAAGAGCAGAGTCACAAAGACGCGCAGGTTTTAGAGGCAAGATCCCAGCAGATCGGGCGTCTACTTCAGGAAAAAGGTGTCATCAGGCAAAGAGTCCGAGATATATCCGATTACATTGTCACCAAATGCCAGGAATGCGAAGGTATGACTCAGACCACCTTCTTCTCAACGGTAATGATCTTCGTCCACAAGATAATGGATGACCTATGCCGACTCCAGCAAGATATGGTACGCAAGCCCTAGCAAGGCCGAATGATGCCCCGCAAGTCCCTGGAGCATTGGAAGCACTAATGGACTTTTGATGTTTTCTCGAGTCTGTATTTTGTTTTCCTGTTATAGTCCTGTCTAAGTCCACTGTAGCTTTTACATCTCCAAGAAAAGTATGTGTTGAGTCTGTTTTGTAATTCTAAAATTTTCCAAAAGTGGGCTAAAAGTTTTGTAATCGGAAGTATTTTTAATGAATGAAAGTTTTAGAAAAATGCTTATTTATCCATTGAACTAAGTGATGATCTGATTCACGTGGCGCTGATACGTAGGCAATCCACATAGGATTCGATTATAACCTTAAGAAAGGAAACCGAGTAAGGAATGAAAGAGCGGAAAATAAAACAAAAAGAAGGACAAGAGTGATAAAAAAAGGGAAAGTTCCAAACCGAGAAATAAATCCGGGATGAAATACACAACTGTTGCAAAACATATAGAAAGCATTTAATTGCCTAGGTGCATTGCGTACCCCCAAACGTGCGATTCCCTATGAGATAAATGCTTCAACCTAACGTTTTGTTGTTTCAATCTCTAAAAGATGTTTTTAGGCGGTTGGTTTTGCAGTAACCTGGCTTCCCATCCTTACTTCACTATATCAAAAGGGAGCATAGAAATGACATCCAAAAGTCAGTTATCAATCGTCAACTCTTCCGTGGAAAACTTGAATCCAGCCATCCCAACATCTGAGTCAACAGCTGAAGAGAACATGACTCTGCGCTGCCACATGCTGAAAATGTGGGACGCATGGTCCAATGGTAGGGAACCACCTAGTACCATCCCAGGTTTCCCAGAGATAATTCCCAGGGCAGGCGGGACATCTAACATCCCCATAAGTTACCCAACCACGCTATTTGGATATCCAACTATGTCGGCTCACTTTGCCGGAAGGCCTTCTGAGGTTCGTCCCCAGGCCCTGTTTTCCTGTGTGTCTTCCTACATCTTCACCGCACCACCAATCTCTGCCACGGCTCCACCGACTATCTCTGCACCAAGCTTCGAGCCACCAGCATTCACATTCCAAACACCGTCCGTACATATGGATACCACTTATGTTACTCCCAATGCATACCCCCAACAACCTCAGCCTGAGGTCACTTTGGGACAAGATAAGAAGAGCCCCGAGCATGAAGAAATGGCTCGGAAAATGAAGAGTATTGAGCAGAGCCTCAAGAATATACAGGGGCTGAGTGGGCAGAAAAATGTCTCCTATGCAGACTTGTGCATGTTCCCGCACGTCCACTTGCCTCTTGGGTTTAAAACCCCCAAGTTCGAAAATATGATGGACATGGGGACCCCATAGCTCATCTGAAAAGGTATTGCAACTAGCTCCGGGGAGCAGGTGGGAAAGAGGAACTTCTCATGTAATATTTCGGAGAAATCTTGACAGTGATTGCATCATGATGGTACATGGATCAGGATATATCCCGCTGGCACATATGGGATGACCTGGCACGGGACTTTGTTCGTCAATTCCAATACAATGTGGACATCGCTCCCGATAGGAATTCTCTATCCAATCTCAAAAAGAAATCCTCAGAAAGTTTCAGAGAGTACGCCATTAAGTGGCGCGAGCAGGCCTCCAGGGTCAAACCTCCGATGGATAAGGTTGAAATGGTTAGTGTCTTTTTACAAGCACGGGAAGTTGATTACTTCCAAAATATGATGTCCGCCTTGGGAAAACCATTTGCGGAAGCAATCAAAATTGGAGAAATCGTTGAGAATGGTCTAAAAACTGGTCGTATCCTGAGCCAATCTGCCATAAGAGCAACCTCTCAGGCCATCCAAAGCGGATCCGGGAGTGCAGCCAACAGAAAGAAGAAAGAAGAAGGGGCCATGATGGTTTCCGATGTCAGGAAGTCTCGACAATACCCACGTCCATTTCCCAAAGCTTCCCAACATTACTATCCTCGCCAAGACGCAACTTATGCTACACTCCCTTTTCCCTATGCGGTAATGAACGCTCAGCCGCATCCCAGGCCGCAACAACAATACAGCCAGAACAGAGCTCCACCTCCGAGAAATAACCATCTTCCCCCAGCTCCATATAATCCACGCCCTCCCTAAAACAAATATCCGTACAATACCTACCCCTGTGAACCACCGAGGAGACTCAACTTCACTCCTATCGATGAGCCGTATTCAAGCTTCTTCCCAAAGTTAGTTCAGATGGGGCTTCTGCAGCCCGTACCTCCGACCAGGCAAAACCCAGCATCAGCATCATACAAGCCGGGAACCAATTGTGCCTACCATTCCTGTAACGACCCAGCTGGTCGTTATAAGAATTTACGACCCGATCCCCTATTAATTGTTTTCCCCAAGTCTATTTCTGCTAAATTGAATTACCGGGACATTCACTTTTGAGTTTCGGAGAATTTTGGGACACTTAGTCCCTAAATGAGAGCTTAGGTGTTGGAAAGTTTCCCGTAGTCGGAACAGTGTTCGGAATGCATTTTGGAAGTCCGTAGCTCATTTAGGCTTGAAATGCCGAAGCTTGAATTTTTGAAGTTTCCAGTTCGTTAGTGAATTTTTGATCCGAGGTTCGGAATGGAATTACGGAAGTTGCAGTAGTTCCTTCATGTCATTTGGGATGTGGGTGCAAAATTTGAGGTCATTCAGATGAGTTTAGACGTGTTTCGGCGTCAGATGTGAATTCTAGAATTTTCCTAAGTTCCTAGGCTTAAACCTATGCATAATCGATTATTTTGATGTTATGAGACGTGTTTTTAAGGCTCGACCTAGTTTGAATAAGGTATTAGGGTCGGTTGGTGGTTTTGGTTGAGCTCCCGGGGGCCTCGGTGTTGTTTCGGATGCTTAAAGGGAGAATTTGGGACTTATCAAATGGATGAACCAGACCTCTTCTGGTGTTTTCGCACCTGCTAAGATTTTCCCGCAGGTGCGGACACGCAGGCGCGGTAGGGCTGATCGCAGGTGCGATGGCGAGGGATATGGCCAGTGGTCGCAAGTGCGACTTGAATTCCGCAGGTGCGGAACCGCAAGCACGACCAAACGACCGCAGGTGCGGCCCCAGTGGACTTAAGTGAATTCCGCACATGCGATGCTTTTTCTGCAGTGCGGTACCGCAGGTGTGGTGATCGGGACCGCAAGTGCGAGATCCGTGTGTGTTTATTCCAAAAATCCGAGGGTTTATTTCATAAGTCTAAAAATCGTTTGAGAGCTCGGGAATTGGCGATTTTCAATGGGTTTTGAAGAGAAGGATCATAGGTAACGTTTTCTAATCCTAATTCATTGTTAGACCATTAATTCCCGTTGTTTTCTTTAGTTTAATTATAAAAAATGGGGGAAAAACCATGGGAACTTGATGAACTTCCCCAAAACGAAATTCTGAGAATTTAAGGGGGTTTTGGCATCGTATTTCGATATTTCTGGTCGAGTGAGTGAATGGGTGTACGGAAAATATAACTTTTACCCGAGTCCGAGACGTGGGGCCGAGGGGCGTTTTGGTCATTTTACCTAATTTCGCGCCTTAGCTTTGAATTAATTAGTAGAATCAGTTGCTTGAGATGTTATTTACGATATGTAATTGTTTTGAATAGATTTGGGCCACTTGGAGTTGGATACTCGTGGCAAAAGTGTGGTTTCGAGTTGATTTTGAGTCGGTTCGAGGTAAGTGGCTTGTCTAACCTTGTGTGGGACCTTTCCCCTTAGGATGTGATATTTGGTAATTGAATTCCTCGTACGTGAGGTGACAAGCGGGTACTTGTTGAAAATCCGGTTTTACTTTAAGTATTTAGACTGAGTTTCTTTCTTACCTTATTTATTCTACTTGCAATTATAGTCTATGTTAGCTTAGAAAAGCATGACTAGTTGCCCTAAATTGCCTATTTTCTTAAGTTGCTTTAATTGTACTACATGAAACATGTTAGGCTAGAACTACTTGTTGCCTTGTATTTTTGTACTCTATTTCTGAATATCTTCTTGTTGTGGCTGTTACATTGGGACTACGGATGTGGGATTCCGATAGCTCCCCCCCCTTGTTTGTTTACTTTGGGACTGCGGGTTAGATTCTCGATAGATCCCCCTGCACATTTACTTTAGGACTACAGGTTAGATTCTCGATAGACCCCCCTGCACATTTACTTTAGGACTACAGGTTAGATTCTCGATAGATCCCCCTGCACATTTACTTTGGGATTGCAGATTAGATTCCCGATAGATCCCCCTGCACATTTACTTTGGGACTGCGGGTTAGATTCCCGATAGATCCCCCTACATATTAACTTTGGGACTGCGGGTTTGATTCCCGATAGATCCCCCTGCACATTGATAGCTGGACTACGAGACGGTATCCCGGGAGATCCTTCGGATATACACATATGATGGACTATGGGACGGTATCCCGGGAGATCTACTGGACAGTTGAGAAAAGGACTACAGGACGGTATCCTGGGAGATCCTCATTGTTACCATTGTTATTGAGATGTACATATTCCGTGTTTAATCCGCTCTTTGTATTTTCGGGTTATTGCCTTGTTTAACCTGTCTTATTTCACTGCTGTACTCATTATTACTGCCTGTTTTCATACTGTAAATTCCTATTATATTGTTTAACCTCAGTAGGGCCCTGACCTTTCTCGTCACTACCCGACCGAGGTTAGGCTTGGCACTTACTGAGTACCACTGTGGTGTACTCATGCCCCTTCTACACATGTTTTTCATGTGCAGATCCAGGTACCTCTACCCAAACGCACTATCCCCGAGGTGGAGAGATCTAGCAGAGACTTCGAAGTACATCTGCCGCGTCCGCAGATCGGGAGTCTCTATCTTAATCCAGCTTTAGTGGAAAGTTGTTTCCTTACAGTTGTTTAGACACTCTGGAGTTAGAGCAGTGTATTACATTTCTGTTAGCCTGTGTTTCCGGCGAGTTTCCGGGTTTTGGCGTGATATTGTAGACTTCCGCATTATTGGGTTATATATGTCGAGCGACATTTATATACATACTTTTTTTAGTTGTTCATTTTTAATTAATTATTCCGCAAGTTACGTTGTTTTTCTGCATTGTTAGGCTTACCTGTTATAGGGACTAGGTACCATCACGACATGTTCACGGAGGGCGAATTGGGGTCGTGACAATTCCGGAGCAGAAGGGCACGACACGGAGGAGTGTTGGACCCTCAAAAGAGCCGTGGAAAACCTTATAGAACAAAAAAAGTGGTGTTAAGGGACGGAGAAGCTACCAATGTGACGAACAATCCATTGCCCACTCACAATAATGGGCCTGTCACCGGCATGATTTGCGAGGACTAGGATTTTGATCCAGCTTTAAAGGCTAACATCGCCATCGCAGATGTGGAGAGAAAGCCCAAGATGGCACCCAAACCAGTCAAAGAAATGAAAAAGAGTAACCCCGTCCCCCAGGTCACGGGGAAGGCTGAAGCCAAGACAAATATGGGACCCTCTAAAGACGCTGTTGTTTACGTTCCCAAGGCACCCAGGAAGGAACAAAGTGTGTTAAGTCCTCCCCAAAGGTTACAATTTAACAAAGCAACGATGAACGACCCAAAAATGTACGTGCCAAAGGGGACGTATGTGGCGCGGGGACAAATAATTTCACTCAGGCTGAATGACCCGTGGTTATTATCCGCGCGCTGCAGACTCCCGTGAAGAATACTACTGCCGTCCCCTGGAATTACAACAAGACGGTGGTGACGTACAAAGGAAAAGAAATCACTGGGGAACAAGTGAGATAAACTCATCAGAGAAATACCTCAACCTGGAAGAACTGAACAAAATCAAGCAGAAATGCTTTCCGCCTAAGAAGCCGATCAGTGCCGGAGAGGCAGAAGAACTCTTCAAAAATATGATAAACTCTGAACACGCCGTAATTGAGCAGCTCAAAAAGTCCCCCACTCAGGTCTCACTTCTATCATTGCTGATAAGTTTGAATGAGCATCAGAAAATCCTGATCAAAACACTTAATGAAGCATATGTTCCGGCCGAGACCACAGTTGAGCAAATGGAAAGAATGGCGGAACGATTTTTCGAAATCAACCGGATCTCATTTAGAAAAAATGACTTTCCCCTCAGAAGGGGCTTCCCACAACAAAGCTCTCCACCTAACTGTTAAATGTGAAGGGTACTATGTGAAAAGAGTTATGATGGACGGCGGATCTGGGGTTGATATTTTCCCACTCTCGACCCTACAAATAATGGAGATCAGGACTGAGAGAATTAGGCCCAACAATGTGTGCGTCCGCGCATTCGATGGTATCAAGAGAGACACAATCGGGGAGATTGATTTGGTATTAACAATCAGCCTTGTAGATTTTGAAGTGACATTCCAAGTCATGGATATGGATACTTCCTATAATTATCTCCTGGGAAGACCTTGGATCCATGCAACAGGGGCAGTTTCATCTACTCTCCACCAGATGGTTAAGTTCGAGTATGAAGACCAGGAAATTGTGATCCATGGAGAGGACGAGCAATCTATTTACAGGGACCCATCAGTCCCATGCCTGGAAGCAAGAGAAGGCAGCGAGCACATAGTCTACCAGGCTTCCGAGATTGTGGTTGCGGACCAACATGAAGAAGGAACCCCGTACCCTCAACCCTTCCTATCAAACGCATCAATTATGGTTGCTAGCGACATGATTAAACATGGGTACACACCTGGAAAAGGGCTCGGGGTGTCCTTTCAAGGCATTAAAGAACCTATCACCTTGCCTACCAGTAAGAAGTTCTTCGGCATAGGGTTTCAAGCTACTCCCGATGATGAACAATGGGCTGACCAACATAAGAAAAATGGTTGGGTATTGCCTCAGCCGATCCCGCACATCACCGAATCATTCGTCAATCCAAAATACATAGAGGAAGAGGAGGAGGCTTTCACGACCGAAGAAATTGAAGAAATATGCGGAGCAATGAGACAGATGTTATATGAGGCTCATATGGTCCAACCAGGAGAAGGCTCCAGCACTGCTGAAGTGCAGTATATGGGGCCTGACGCCAAGTTGCAAAACTGGAAGGCTACTCAATTCCCCGTCAGGCGGGAGTCCCGGTAGTTCAGCTTTTTCCATCTCTTCTGCATTATGAGTTATTTCAGGGTGTAACTCAAGTGTTTTTAATTTCTTGCCTTTTGAATTCCGATGTAAACCCTCCTATATTCAAATTCAATGAAATGAAATAAAAATTTCATCGTCTATTACTTTTCTGATTTTTGTTTACTTTTCTTATTATTTCAGTCCTAATAATGCGGCCTTAAAAAACATGACATGCTTGCAGACTTCATGATCTGATCTTAATACGCCGTCTAACCTTGAAATAAAGAATCAAGAACTGGAATATGATGAAGAAGAGGCTTTTAGGGAAATAAATCGAGAATTGGAAAAATTCGAGAATAAACCCAAGCCAAACTTAATCGTAACAGAACCCGTTAACTTGGGTAATGCAGAGGAGGTTCGAGAAACCATGATAAGCGTCCACGCGGATGAAAGAACTAGGGACGCCTTGATTCAACTCCTATTTGAATTCAAAGACGTGTTTGCTTGGTCCTATGACGACATGCCTGGACTAAGTGTGGACTTGGTGGTACAGAAATTGCCGACTTACTCTGGTTATCCGCCTGTCCAAAAAAAGCAAAGGAAATTTAAAACAGACATGAGTGAAAAAATCAAAGAAGAGGTTGCTAAATAACTAAAAAGTGGAGTAATCAGAGTGGTCTAATACACTACCTGGCTGGCCAATGTGGTTCCGGTACCTAAGAAGGACGGAAAGGTCCGAGTATGTGTCGACTACCGAGATTTGAATAAAGCGAGCCCCAAGGATAACTTTCCACTGCCAAACATACATATCCTAGTTGACAATTGTGCCAAACATGAGGTACAGTCTTTTGTCGATTGCTATGCCGGATATCACCAGGTGTTGATGGATGAAGAGGATGCAGAAAAAACAGCCTTCACTACACCCTGAGGAACCTACTGTTACCGGGTCATGCCATTTGGTTTGGAGAATGCTGGGGCAAATTATATGAGGGCCATGACCGCCATAGTCCACGACATGATGCATCAGGGAATTGAGGTGTACGTGGATGATGTGATCATTAAATCCAGGACGCAAGATGACCATGTGCAGCATTTGAGGAAATTCTTCGAACGCCTGCGTAAATATGATATGAAATTAAACCCAGCCATGTGTGCTTTCGAAGTTCCATCCGGAAAATTAATGGGATTTATAGTCAGTCGACGGGGCATCGAGCTAGACCCGACGAAGATAAAGTCTATTCGGGATCTCCCACCTCCAAGAACCAAGAAGGAGGTCATGAGTCTGCTGGGTAGGTTGAATTACATAAGCAGGTTCATCGCTCAGTTGACATCCACATATGAGCCTATATTCAAGCTGTTGAATAAAGATGCAGCCATCAAATGGACAGACGAATGCCAGGACGCTTTCGACAAGATCAAAGAATATCTGTCGAATCCGCCAGTGCTAGTCCCACCAGAACCAGGGAGACCTTTGTTCTTATACCTGACAGTGTTGGAAAATTCCTTTAGGTGTGTTCTCGAGCAAAATGACGCAACCAGGAAGAAATAGCATGCCATATATTACTTGAGCAAGAAGTTCACAAGCTACAAAGCCAAGTATACTCTGTTGGAAAGAACTTGATACGCTCTGACTTGGGTTGCTCAAAAGCTCCGACATTATTTGTTGGCTTATACCACCTACCTCATCACTAGGTTGGATCCTTTGAATTACATATTCCAAAAGCCAATGCCCGCCGGGAGATTGGGAAAATGGCAAATCTTGCTCACACAATTCGACATTGTCTATGTCACCCGCACAACCATGAAGGATCAAGCATTGGCTGATCATCTAGCTGAGAATCCGGTTGATGATGAATACCAACCTTTGAGCACCTATTTTCCGGATGAGGAAGTCAATTCCGTCGAGGTAATCTCGGAAGGCATTGACACCTGGAAAATGTTCTTCGATGGAGCAGCCAATGCAAAAAGTATTAGGATAGGGGAAATCTTGATTTCGCCCACAGGACAACACTATCCTGCCATGGCCCGCCTCCGTTTATTTTGTACAAACAATACTGTTGTGTATGAAGCTTGTATAATAGGAATGAACATGGCCATTGACATGGATGTAGAAGAGTTATTGATCATGGGGGACTTCGATTTTATCATCAAGCAGACTCAGGGAGAGTGGGAAACTCGAGATGTTAAGCTCCTTCCCTACAGACAGCATGTGGAGGATCTTAGCAAGCAATTCAAAGTTGTTGAGTTCAGATATACTCCTTGGTGCTGCAATGAGTTAGCCGACGCACTGGCCACCTTAGCTGCAATGCTGCCATATCTGAGTAATGTTCACATAGACCCGTTGGAGATTCAAATCAAGGAAAAACATGGTTATTGCAACACGGTCGAAGTAGAACCCGACGTCCAACCATGATATCATGATATTAAAAGATTCTTGAAGACAAAAGAATATCCAAAGTAGGACAACAGAGACCAAAAGAGAACCATCTGAAGGCTTGCTAGCAGTTTCTTCCTAAGTGGGGAAGTACTGTATAAAAGGACTCCCAATCGAAATCTATTAAGATGTGTAGACGCCAAAGAAGCCGAAAGGATTATGAGTGAAGTGCATTCAGGAGTATGCGGTCCCCACATGAATGGGTACGTCCTCGCAGAGAAAATCTTGCGGGCTGGATATTATTGGATGACCATGGAGAAATATTGTTTCGGTTTCGTCCGGAAGTGCCATAAGTGTCAAATACATGGCGACCTAATCCATGCACCACCATCAGAACTGCATCCTATGTCAGCACCCTGGCCATTTGTTGCCTGGGGAATGGATGTCATTGGGCCAATCGAGCCAAGGGCCTCAAACGGGCACAGATTCATCTTGGTTGCTATCGACTATTTCACAAAATGGGTCAAGGCAGTCACATTCAAAGCTATCACTAAGAAAACGGTGGTGGATTTCGTGCATTCTAATATCATCTGTCGTTTTGGTATCCCAAAAACTATCATTACCGACAATGCCGCGAATCTGAACAGTAACTTGATGAGGGAGGTGTGTGAACAGTTCCAAATCACACAGCGCAACTCCACCCCTTACCGGCCCAAAGCCAATGGCGCCTTTGAAGCGGAAAACAAAAACATCAAGAAAATTCTCAGAAAAATGATTCAAACATCCAGGCAATGGCACGAGAAGCTGCCTTTTGTATTGTTGGGATATTGAACGACCGTGCGCACGTCGGTTGGGGATACTCCTTACCTATTGGTTTATGGAACTAAAGTCGTAATACCCGCAGAATTTGAAATTCCTTCCCTTCGGATTATTGTCGAAGCAGAAATTGAGGATGATGAATGGGTCAAAATCCGGTTGGAACAGTTAACTCTGATTGATGAGAAAGAATGGCCGCAGTTTGCCACGGGCAGTTGTACATACAAAGAATGGACCGCGCCTACAATAAGAAAGTGCGGCCCAGGAACTTCGAAGTGGGCCAACTTGTCTTAAGACGTATCCTCTCGCACCACGAAGAGGTGAAAGGAAAATTCGCCCCGAATTGGAAAGGTCTATACATCATAAGGAAATTACTACCAAAAGGAGAAATATACTTGGGGGACATCGAAGGAAATGACCCCGAAACGGCTGTCAATGCAGATGCAGTTAAAAGGTATTATGTTTGACCTTTTCATGATCAAAATGACGAAGGCTTTCATTCGCTCTACCCCAAACACTACCAGTTTTTGTAAACCCTTTGAGCCTATGACTCTTCCTTGATTACCCTCTTTGGAACTTGAAGTGTTGATCAAAAATAAATAAATAAAAAAATAAAAAAAAGAGAAAAAGAAAAGAAAAGAAAATGATGATGAAAACTAAAAAAAAACCAAAACAAAAACAAAAATGTTTCCCTGAACTACGTCTGACTTAATTTCGAAAGGATACGTAGACAGCCTCTCCCTGGGGTTCAGTCACACAAAAATAAAAATCCACATTCCCCCAAGAGTTTAAGTTGGGGCAAGTGTTAAAATTCGGCAATGATTCGCCTGAAAAGTTCCAAAGTTGTAATTCAATACAAATTCCTTTTACCCCGAATCCTGTTCAAGTCCTTCCGATCGATCGACGAAGAAAAGCCAGAATTAGAGGATACAGTTATTTGGATCTGATGCAAGCAATGAGAGAAACTAAAATGAGAGAGTCTTATTGGTGAAAACCCACACGGGCGCCATAAGGTAATGGTGAGCATAGAAACTAAAAATGAGAGAGTCTTGTTAGTGAAAACTCGCAAAGAGCACTACAGGGCGACGGCGAGAAGAGAAATGAGAGAGGTTAGTCGGTGAAGACCCGAAAAGGGCACTACTAATCGAAAAGAGGATGATTGATTACTGATATCGGCATGGTCTGGGGCAAGGTTTCTCAACCTTGAGTTAAAAATTGTGACGAATTTCTGAGAGTCAGATGGTTTATATAGATCAGGCATCCAGTCCAAGACGCATGTCATGTTCATCGAAGACCTCATACACTCCAGATAAGTCCTTTTTCTCTCTTCCCCCGAAAGGGATATTTCTTGTCAAAATTCATTCTTTTTGTTTCTTTGTTGTTCTTCTTTCAATCCCTTTTGGTCTGACTCTGTTTCTAAAGCAAGACGAAGAAAGGATGGAAAAAATGATTTACAGGTTTCTCGTTTGACGCGAACCAACATGCAAAGGGCGCCGAGCCTCCATCAGGGACATCAAGTCGATCCCGAATGGCCGCAACGGCCGATGCTTTAAACACAACTCTTGAAAGGAGAAGACCAAATCGAAATGCCTATAAAGGCAATTGAAGTAAAAAGTTAAGCCCCACGTGACTAACCCTCTCGGCAAAGTTTGAAAAGCCAAAATGCTCCAAGTGCTTTAAAATTAAAGATGAGGGAAAAATCAGAAATGAAAAGCCGATGAAGGAGAAATAAAGTTGAAAAAGGTTAAGTCCCACGAGACTAACCGTTGCAGCAGAATTTGAAGGACCAAAAGTTCCTCCCCGATACTCCGGAAATCCAAAAGAAAATCAAGCGAAAGGCCTACAAAGGCAAAATAAAATTGAAATGTTGGGTCCCACGTAACCGGTCACCGCGACAAAATATGGAAAGCCAAGGTCCCCGGGTTTGGAAATGAAACCCAATCCCCAGCAAACAAGCAAAAGGCTGAGATCTTCGTCAAAGAGGCTGATATCAAGTAGCTTGAAATAATCAAGGCCGAAAAAGCAACCACCATTTCAAACTAACAAATTGTTCTTTATTTGAAAATATGAAACAGGTGAAACTCAAGAGCAACCGTGCAAAAAGCAGGTGCAACCAAAAGGAATTGCGCAAGAGCTAGAAGGAGCTTTGCAGCATTGACTCCAAAGAAAGGGAATTTTCCTCCCAAAACCTTTTCCCGCATGCATCAAAAAATAAAAATAAAATGAAAAAAAAAGAAGAAGAAAGAAAGAAAAGAAAAAAAAAAAAAAGAGAGAAGAATTGAAGTTAAAAATGACTCAAAGTAGTATGGGGCCTCCAATACCCAACTACACCTTCTCCCGACATGGGTGTACACGCTCCCTAGTCGATGCCAATTAAGGGTATACATTCCCTAATTGATGATTTCTTTTCCAATTAAGGGTATACATTCCCTAATTGATGTTTTGCTTTTCCAGTTGAGGGTATACATTCCCTAACTGATGTTATACTTTTCCAATTAAGGGTATACACTCCCTATTTGATTCTTTTCTTTTCCAATTAAGGGTATACACTCCCTAATTGATTTTCTTTTCCCGACATGGGTGCACACGCTCCCTAGTCGATGCCAATTAAGGGTATACACTCCCTAATTGATGCTTTTCATTTCCAATTAAGGGTATACACTCCCTAATTGATGCTTTTTTTTGTCAATTAAGGGTGTACACTCCCTAATTGATTTTCTTTTCCTGACATGGGTGCACACGCTCCCTAGTCGATGCCAATTAAGGGTATACACTCCTAATTGATGTTTTTCTTTTCCAATTAAGGGTATACACTCCCTAATTGATGTTCTGCTTTTCCAATTAAGGGTATACACTCCTAATTGATGTTTTACTTTTCCAATTAAGGGTATACACTCCCTAATTGATGCTTTTCTTTTCCAATTAAGGGTATACACTCCTAATTGATGTTTTACTTTTCCAATTAAGGGTATACACTCCCTAATTGATGCTTTTCTTTTCCAATTAAGGGTATGCACTCCCTAATTGAGGCTTTTCTTTTCCAATAAAGGGTATACACTCCCTAATTGATTTTCTGTTCCCGACATGGGTGCGCACGCTCCCTAGTCGATGCCAATTAAGGGTATACACTCCCTAATTGATGTTTTTCTTTTCCAATTAAGGGTATACATTCCCTAATTGATGTTTTTCTTTTCCAATTAAGGATATACATTCCCTAATTGATGTTTTGCTTTTCAGTTAAGGGTATACATTCCCTAATTGATGTTTTGCTTTTCCAGTTAAGGGTATACATTCCCTAACTGATGTTTTTCTTTGCCAATTAAAGGTATATGATCACGCTCAACTATGTCTTATAGAAAGACTAAACGGGCGCTGCAAATATAATCCAGGGTATTACGCCCAGAGTCGATCCCACAAGGAATTTACGTATCAATCAAGTCGTCAGAATACGCAACTTTTACTTAATCAATTCTCTCAAGACTTTTGAATATTAATTGGTGATGTTTTACTATTTCTACTGACAAAAGTAATAAACTAACAATTAACTAACAATATGGTGTAAACAATTATAATAAAGGTCTAAGGTTATGGTTTCCCTCGTTGGTGAACTTCCTTCTTGGATACTTCTTATAGTTTGATTATTTGTCTCTATCAATCATGAACACTCTATCTACCATAAATCTCTCTCAAGTAATTATGATAATTTACTAGACGCACTCTCTCAAGTTACGCTAGCTAGATTGCATTACAGTTCACTTTAGATTGCACCCGAAGTATCGTTATGTCTAATCCAACTTCTAAACCCTCAGTTATGACTTTCGTTTATACTCTGGGAGTGGTGTTGTTCAAACAACTACCTAACTATGCACTCTCTCGGAAGTAGATACATAATAAATAGGAACAACTAATTGAGGGCCCTTCAATCAACTACAACAAGAACGTAGTTGAACAAATAGAGTTTAATCAACCAATCAAAGCTATATTAATATCACAATAAGTTCATCCCCCAACGGGTTCCACCGAAACCCTAGATTAAAGAAATTAGCTACTCATGCTCATAATAATCAACCCAAAATAACTTGCATAATTAAACTACAAAGTAATAAATAAAAGCTGTAAAAATCAATGTTTTGCTTCTCTGAGTAGTATTCCACAGGTGTCTCTTGTCTCTAATGGCGTCTCCCCCCTTCAAGTTATGTTTTTGGGTATATTTATATGTTTAGGACAAACCCTAAACGTGTAGGAGACTTCTATTG
>ML389724.1:21224-88757 GCA_005239525.1 Nicotiana knightiana | reverse complement strand
CAAACGCCCGGCTATAGCCCGGTGCACTCCTCTTCGCCTCTTGAGCGTATTTTCGACGTTTATGGATCCATTTAGCTCGGCTTCCACCTCAAATTAACCTACACGTGAAATAGACTCCATTAGGCACATACGAAGTTTATTTTTATCATTAACGCACATAAAATGTAAGGCACATAACGTGTTAAACCATGAATTCTAGCCACACATCAGTATACATTCCCTAATTGATGTTTCCTTTTCCAATTAAGGGTATACATTCCCTAATTGGTGTCTTGCTTTTCCAGTTAAGGGTATACATTCCATAACTGATATTTTGCTTTGCCAATTAAGGGTATACATTCCCTAATTGATGTTTTCTTTTCCAATTAAGGGTATACATTCCCTAATTGATGTTTTGCTTTTCTAGTTAAGGGTATACATTCCCTAACTGATGTTTTGCTTTTCCAATTAAGGTTATACATTCCCTAATTGATGTTTTGCTTTTTCAGTTAAGGGTATACATTCCCTAACTGATGTTTTGCTTTTCCAATTAAGGGTTTACGTTCCCTAGTTGATGTTTTTCTTTTCCAATTAAGGGTATACATTCCCTAATTGATGTTTTTGCTTTTCTAGTTAAGGGTATACATTCCCTAACTGATGTTTTGCTTTCCAATTAAGGGTATACATTCCCTAATTGATGTTTTGCTTTTCCGATTAAGGGTATACATTCCCTAGTTGATGTTTTTATTTTCCAATTAAGGGTATACATTCCCTAGTTGATGCTTTCTTTTCCAATTAAGGGTATACATTCCCTAATTAATTTCTTTTCCAACATAGAGTATACAATCCCTAGTTAATTTCATTTTTGCAACATAGGGTCTCCAACCCCTAGTTGATCTTGCTTTGGGATATAGGGTATCCACCCTCTAGTCTGCATTCACGCAGGTACACAATTCCCGACTTTTCATTGCTTTCAATAATAAAGTAGCATAGATTTTATTACAATAACTCGCGAAATTTTCCTGGTGAAAACTGGGGCAGAAAATTTCGTTCGTTTGTTTTTGATTTTGCGCAGATTACAATTTAGGACAATGGATTTGAGACGACCAAAAGAAGACGTCTCAATTCAGAATAAAAGAAAAGAAGAAAAGAAAAGAGTTGAACCCCAAAGTACAGAAGCAGAAAAGAGGTGGACTGCTCGAGACAGCTCGAAGTCACATGCATGTCTTGACCCGAGAAGCTGAATAAGAGTGAACCAGCACATACAGCTAACAAGCATCAAGATTCAGATCAGAGTCTGTGTGAAGAAACAACCAAGACTCAAGACGAAGATGCAGAAGACTTATAGATATGAATTTTGTAACTCATAGCTGATAATCTAGTTTAGCCTTTTTCATTTTTGACTTTGGTGTAATAAGGAGATCAGCAGTAGTAATAGCAGCAACCACAGTAAAACCACAGTTACTCGGTAGTCCCAGCTACCAACACTTCCAGAACTACACTGACCTGATTCCTTTATAGCCAAGGATATGTAGGCAACCTTTGAAGCAAGGTTCGCTCAAGCTTTTCCAAAACGCTTCATAATGGAACATATGAATGGGTAAAGTCGTTTATGACTGCTCACTTTGTCTTTGCCCGAAAACTCTTCATGTTTCTGAGCAAAGAGTGGCAGCTGTGAGCACGTGATTTTTACTCACCATATCATCCTATAAAAATCTCAATAAATTAATGGGTTTTATGAATTTTTGTTAATTTTTAGTGAGTAATTGTGAATTGTTTGCATTTTTCATGTTCATGATTCATCTTTAAAAATTACTAAAATTGCATCACATTATCGAAGAATTATGAATTTATTATTTGTAATTAATTGATTTAAAAATGGACGAATAATGGCTATTTGATGTAATGTAGTTTTTAACAACTAATTACTAAAATTAATCATTTTTATCCAATAAATCACAGATTTAATTAGGAGTATAAAATTAATCATTTTATCCTTAATTAATCCATGAAGCAAGGTCAAAATTAGTTGTTATATTTTAATTTAATTAGAATTAGTATTAACTAAATTAAGGATTTTAATTAATCTTAAGATGTTTAAAAAAATCGTACATGGGCCAAAAGAACCCAGGCCCAAATCTAGTCTCTACAAACACTCACCTGCCCAGCCCAAATTCCCCCTTTGACCCGTCCAACCCCCTATCCTAAACGACCGCGTTTCACAACCCCTCACCCCCCCAGCCGTTGAATCATCTCGATCCAACGGTTCCGCAATAATCACCCCTAGATATATAACTGTTCCAAAGCACCCTCTACCCCAGTCACTTAGAAGTCTAAACCCCCACCCCTCTTCATCTCTCTCTTTCTTCTCTCTAGAGCCTAAACCCTAGCCGCCATCCTCCGCCGACCGGAAATCGCCACCGGCGGCGGAGCACCAGCAATCAACCCCAAAATTGTACCAAATGATCCCTGTGGCGTCCTTAACCCCGTCCCACTGTTGGTTTCCCCAAAACAACCTTCAAGTTGCGGGTAATTCCGGATCTAGGAAACTGTCGAAACCCTAGAACCTGCTGAAGATGATCCCAAGCGACTCTGTGACTCAAACTCACATGAGTCGATGGCTCTTGACAAAAGCCGTCGATTCATGTGAGTAAAGGTCACTTTCGGAAGTCGCCAGAGTTCATCCAAAATTTTTTACGGGTATCCCCCTTCCTTTCTATCTTTTTTCTTTTTACCAGCATGAATATGCCGTGTTTAATTATTATTGTGTCACTGTTTCATGGCTAAATTTTTGTTTTCTTTCATTGTTTTCTACTACCTGTTTACATTCCTTCCTCATTGTTTAGTTTGGGCTCTAAATGTATTTCCTGACAGCCCTGTTTTAACTTGTTCTCGTCAATTAAGTAATTAGGTTTCTTTGATAATCATGTTCCCTAACTTAGGTCTTGTCACTGTTTGTATGTATGACTGTTCCTCCTTGATTCACATTATCTTCGATTTGATTAATTTAGTGTTAACATGTTATGCCTATTCATGACTATTTTGCAACCATGTTCGGTCACTTAAGATTTCCTGTTAATCATCGTTGATTTATTAGGTGTTCTACTTATTAAAATTAACAGTTGTCTTTATTGATTCATGTTACTAGTATATAATACTTGTTTTTATTCGGTTATTAGTGTTAAATTAGGAGTCTATAGCCTTACTAATTAATGGCTGCCTCACTGATTAATGGTTCTATGATTGACTTAGTTGCTAGAGTAATTAGGGATTAGTTAATTTTGAGCAAGTTTAACGTTCAGGGATGCCTTAATAAGATTGCTTAGTAAGTTTAACCCAAATTTGTAAACTTTTAACTAAGTCCTAAAATCTGTTGATATAGGATTAATTAATTAACCTGAGTTCAAGAAACTAAACTAATTAACTTAATCATAGTTAAAAATAACGAGTAGTTAACAATAGTAAGCTAACTAGAGTTAATTAACTAAACTGAACCCAAGTAAGTAACCCTGGTTACCTAATGGTAAATATAGGGACTTCAAGGGGTATATTAGGTAATGTATATTAGGAAGTCAGGTTTATAAGGGTAAAAAGGTCTTTTAATTGGTAAGAATGTTTTAGAATAGGGGCAGTTGTCCGAAAGATAAGGGTAACAACTGCCATTGTACTATTTTCAGCCTATTAGATAAGGAATATGCTGAGTATATCCTATAAAACATCCCCCTATATATAGGGACTTCAAGGGGTATATTAGGTAATGTATATTAGGAAGTCAGGTTTATAAGGGTAAAAAGGTCTTTTAATTGGTAAGAATGTTTTAGAATAGGGGCAGTTGTCCGAAAGATAAGGGTAACAACTGCCATTGTACTATTTTCAGCCTATTAGATAAGGAATATGCTGAGTATATCCTATAAAACATCCCCCTATATATAGGGACTTCAAGGGGTATATTAGGTAATGTATATTAGGAAGTCAGGTTTATAAGGGTAAAAAGGTCTTTTAATTGGTAAGAATGTTCTAGAATAGGGGCAGTTGTCCCAAAGATAAGGGTAACAGCTGCCATTGTACAATTTTCAGCCTATTAGATAAGGAATATGCTGAGCATATCCTATAAAACATCCCCCTATATATAGACACACCTTTCACCATTAGGAGGAGGCTCTTTTTTTGATCCTTTTTTGCCTTCTTAAAACCTAGATACAGAAATTTCACACACACACACACAGTAGAAATCCTATACTGAAAGAACACTCGATTAGGTACAGAAATATCTGAAAAAATCTGGTTTTTCCTTAGTCTTGGTATTCTTGAACCTGGGTGGTAGCTGCTATTTTTCTGGTTTGTTTAAGTTTATCCGGTTGAAATCTGGTTTTCTTGCTGGTCTTGCTTCAATTTCTAGTTTTTAAGCTCTCACTTTCTTGGGTTTCCCTACTGCTGGTCTTGTTGCCTGTTAGTTGCTGTGTTGATCTCCAGTTTTTAGCATCTGACCTTTGTTTGGTCAAGTTTTCTGCTGTTTTACTCTTAAAGAAGGTATGTATCCATTCATCTGTTCTCAGTGAAATGTTGGATTGAAATTTTCATCTTCTGTTCACTATAAGCTGGTTGTTTTTTTATATCTGAAGCTCTGTTCTTCTGTTCTATATAATGTGACAATGTGGGTGTGGTAAATGAGTTTATGAGTGTGTTAAATGTAGTCCTGTTGTTGGTATTTCTTTGCTGGTATATTTTTTTTGTTTCAGATTATAGGTATATAAATGTAGTTGATACTCGTTAGTTCTACCTCCTGGAAAAAAAATTGCCCTATGGTGTAGAATCTAACCTTCTCTATGGTCAGATTCTCTCTATAAGTGTGCAGAAAATATGCTTTCAATTGATTTGGTCAATAAAGAGATGCAACAAACAAGTCTCTAGATAGGTTAGTATTAGCACTAGGGTAGATGAATTTGACCCGACAATGGTCAAATTCAGCCCATAATAGTGCACAAAACAGTAGTATAGATGACTGACATTCACCCTTTAAAGGGTATACAACATGTAGTTAAGAAGGGCTGTAGAGTAAAGAATCTGAACCCTTGTATGGTCTGATTCATTCTCTAAAAAGGCCAAGAATAGTCAAAGTGTTCAAATGAATACTGGCTGAAGTACTGGTATAGTTGTTAAAAATGTCAAACAAGGTTGCATCTCTGGGTTTGAATCAGACTCTCTCCTATAGTCAGATTCAATCTAAGAAAAATGCATAAAACATGTTGCCTTTCTTTCTGGTGAATCTGTGATTACTTGTTAAAATCTGGTTGTTCATCTATGTGTGATTACAACAGTAGAATTATCTCTTAAAGGCTTCTGTGATTAATTCTATATCCATGAAGTCATAATAAAGTCATTAGATAGCATTAAAGGGTAGTGAACCTGACACCTTAATAAGATGTTTATATATGTTGGTCTGGGCACTTAGATCTTATATAATCGGATGACACTATGAGAGCAGCATTTAAAGGGTCGAATCTGATCTCTATAATGATCAGATTCAGTCTTTTACAGTGGACATGAGTTCTGTATGGTCCAGTTGGGACTAAAAGCTGAAGAATACAGATCCTAAAGCGTGAAAGTTGTTGGCTTGCACAGGAGCAGCAGCTAACCTTGTTTCTTTTATTTTCTTCTTATTATTAGAACCTATATATTTAATTTAAGAACAATGTAATAGCGTAATTACAGCCTTTTTGTATATATACTTTTAGTTGTAATAAAGACTGGACTATATTAAAGTTTGTGAATAAGTTGTACTTCCCGTAATGTTTATCATGATAGTTATGGAAACTAGAATTTCAGGCCCATTAATTGTGTTAAATAATTTTCAGTTGAATGGTGTGAGGAGTATCAACTCGTTTTCCCAAAAAATATCGGATAATCTTAATTTAAGAGGCTTCGTTAGTTTACTCTTTTTGTTATAAAAGTTTTTCCTTAACGAAAACAAGGATAAAAGGTCTACATTGTATTCGTAAGCAGTATATAAGTATTCACACATGGTATATAGGTCGAACGGGAAAGGAATCTGATGCCTGTGACATTGTATTTGCAATTCAAATCTTCCTGTTTTATTACAATGCAAATGTTAAATGTGTTAGCATATCTACTCCTGGTTGTTCAGACTGTTCAAATTCGAATCATGTCAAAACTAGCTACAATTAGGATTGACCAAAAGAGTTGAAACAAATTGGGCTAAAACATGGCCATAGCCCAAAAATCTTATCCTTTAGGTTAGTAGGTTTAATTTTAGACAATCTTCACATACCTTCTAGATAGAATCACGCCCTTTAGATTGAAATTTGATAAAGAGTCGAATATTATTCCAAAACTACCATAACCTACACTCGGGAGTTGCAACTCATGCCCCCGACTCTCAACTCCAAACATTAACAAAATGTACATAGCAACCACGGGTGCATTTCATGTGACGTGTTTGGCGTGTGCTCAAAAACAACAAGTGCACGCCATCATGACTTGTTTAAGATAAATCCATAAACGTCTTAATTAATCTTAAACTAAAACGCTCTTTCAAATATAGAAAACATAAAGAATAATCAAACATCACCTCAAATAGGCATTATAAAACCGTCACGACCATAGTCTTGACTACGTAATCTACTCTCGGGTGCGACAACTCATGTCCCCGTCTTTAACTTCAAATTATAATAAAAATCACATGTTGTAATTGCGGGTGCATTTCATGTGGCGTAGTTATAATGTGTCCAAAAAACAAGCAAGTGCACGCCATCATGACTTGTTTCAAGATAAATCCATAAATACTAAAAGCGGTTAAAAATTAAATGGTTAAATTCAGAATAGGCTAAAATATGTAAATAATTAGATAATTTAGGCCAAATATTAATAGTTAAGCGACCGTGCTAGAACCACGAAACTCGTGAATGCCTAACACCTTCTCCCGGGTTAACAGAATTCCTTACTCGGATTTCTAGTCGCAGACAATTTAAAACAGAGTCAAAATTTCCTCGGTTTGGCATTTTTTAAATAAAACGGTGTCCCGGAACATCGTCAAAAATCCGGGTGGCGACTCAGAACAATAATAATAATAATAAATCCCAAATCCGAATAATGTCACTTAAAGTGGAAAAACTCCCTTATTACCCTTGAATTTCCCGGGTAGTGAAAAAGGAGGTGTGACATTAATATCACTGATTTAATTGGTTCATCATTAAATAGCTATGTGCGATTCAGTTAGAATTCTGATCTCTGGCCATTTAATGGAAGGATTAGTTATACTTGACAGATTAGCCTAAGCTTAGTTTGAAACTAAAAGATTAAGTCATAATATATGATGATTAACTAAGTCTAATGACTCAACCTCTCGAATCACTTGAATCAACCTAATTCCAAATTTAGACAAATAATTAAGCTAATTACATATTAAGCTAAGAGTTAGTTAAAATTAAATATCATTAGTGGTTAACTATTGAGTTAACCACTCAATTAGGATAAAAATCAGTCAACATTTAATAAGCTAATAAACTAATCCTTAATTACTAAAAGAGTAAGTTTAAGGACACTAAGGGGTAATATAGGACTTTCAATTGAACAATCTTGGGTGTAACAACCCAAGAAACTTCTAGAATTAGGAAAATATCAGAAAATCAGATTTTTAAGGGTAAAACAGTAATTCTAAAAGGGCATAAGGGCTGAAATTAATAGGAATATTCTAGAAGGAGGTACAGCTAACCAATAGGATAAGGTTAGACAAATGTACCTGTACTATTTTCAGACCAATTAGATAAGGAATATGCTGATGAGATGCTACCCTAAAAATCCCTATAAATACCCTACCCTATTTTCTGAAATAGACACTTTTTACACAGAGATTTTAGACACTATTTTACCACTGATTTTGAGACAGATTTCACAGAAGAAAAATACAAGAAAAAAAATCTGCACACACACTACTCTGAAAAAATACATTTTTACTTTGAAAAGGCACAAAGAACATTCTAAAAAACATAAAGATGAGCACAAAATATGCTGAAAAATTGGTTCTCTTCTACTTGAAAAACTGGTTTCTTAGCTATGACTTTTCTGCTTCAAAACTGATCCATCGAAGCTGTTTTTTCCTGTGTATTATTCTGGGATCTTGCTGGTCTATTTCTGCTCTTATTTGAGCTCTTAAATCCTGCTGCTTTCTAACCTTTATTTGGTCCCTTTTTCTGGTTCTTTTCACCTTAAAAGGTATGTAACCATTTTCTCTTTTAGATGAAATGAAATCTGTTTTCTTTGAACTCTTTCCATATCTGTGTATTTGTGTTTTAGCTTTACTTTTTTAGACTATGTGTATCGTGATTGGCTTTCTTTTTTCTGGATTGTATGAATAGATCATGTGTTTGAATCTTGCTTTGAGTTTCTAGAGAATGACAGTATGTGAAAAAACAACATTTAAAGAGGTGGATCTGACCATCAATTGGTCAGGTTCACCCCAGAATAATGTATAACCTTTTATGTTTTGTTGGAAAAATAAGTAAAATCGCAGGTATTTGATCCTATGGTTAAAGCTAGGAGCAACTCTAGTCTGATTAAGGCTGAAGCATCAGTAATTTAGAATTGCTACTTAGTTTAGGACATTTATTTTTATGTATGGTAAGAAATTGTAATTTTATGACCATGTAAAAGTTTCAGCTTTGTGAAACCACTATCTCCCTCCCCACTTCATTATGGACTGTTGTAATAAACTGAATCATCTTGTTATTTTCAACAACTTAGATTACTAAATTGAATATAGGAAATTGGTTCAGTCTTGTAAAAGTGGCCCAGTCAGCCTGAACAAGTCTGAACCCAGGTCATTGGGCCTGGGTATAAACCCAATGATTTGGATATTTTATTATATTCCCAAAGTATTAATATATATCTGAATTAGTTAGAAACAACTTTAAATTTTGTTCAAATTCCTGGTGTATATATATGTGTTCGGGTGTGGATGGATCTTGGTTCGGACAACATGTTTCTTTTTTTAGAAATTGTATAAAAGGTACTGGCCCACTACGCTTAGCACGAAAACTGGGCCAGATTTCTAATACCCTCTAGAATAGCCTCTGTTCTAAACTTGTACCTTCAAACACTTAATTTTAAAATAACTCGGAATAATCATACACGTTGTAATCAATTCGTGTCAATCAAATTCAAAACCAGCAAGTGGTGTTTAGAAATAGCTAAAATCGCGACTGGCCCAGTACTTAGGTATGAATCTGAGCCAGATTTCAATACGGCCTAGACCTTGATTTTAAGGTTACCCAAATTAGATCTAAAAGACCTTGAACAAACTTATACCTAACAGTCCAAAAATACCTCTTTTAGACCAAAATTACAAAACTTAGAGAATAATCATTGCTTCAAATAAGCATTTTAACCATCATGACCATAGTAATGATTATGTAATCCACACTCAGGTGTGGCAACTCATGACCCCGTCCACAACTTCGAACGATAATAAAAATCACAAGTTGTAAATTACGGGTGCATTTCATGTGGCGCGTTTACAATGTGTCCAAAAACGACAAGTGCATGACGATAATTAAAAGCATTTCAAAAGGTTTAAAAATACACAATAGGTTTAAAATATGTAAATAATTAATAATTAGACCAAATATTAATAGTTAAGCGACCGTTCTAGAACCACGAAATTCGGGAGTGCCTAACACTTTTTCCCGGGTTAACAGAATCCTTTATCCAGATTTTTGGTTCGCAGACACTTTAAACAGAGTCAAAATTTCCTTGGTTTGGGATTTTAATAAACAAATGGTGTCCCGGAACACCGTAAAAAATTCGGGTGGCGACTCTGAATTTAAATAAATAAATCCAAATTTCGATTTATGTCACTTAAAGTGGAAAAATTCCCTTATCCCACCCTCGGGGGAAAGAGCAGGTATGACAACTCTCGCTACTCTACTGGGGAATAGAACTCAAAATCTCTAGTTTAGGGTTCAAGAATTCGAGCTTAGAATAACTGTTACGATTGGCTTTCATGATTGTCTGATTTTTACGTGTTTGAGCCTAATAATGTGCTAAATGTCGCTTTTTACCGCTTTGATATTGTTTGGACTGTATATAAATTGTTACGAAACCCTCTTCTCTCTGAGTCTTCTAAATCATATGGGAAGTGTGCACTTCGTGTGACTTTTTTTCTGTTAGAGGCATATCCCAATTTTAGAACGAGGTTCAGACAAGTTGCAAAGCCGGTGAAGCTTCTGTATTCCCGGTACGCTGCCCAACTATCGGCTTGAGTTATCCGCTCAGGTAAGCCCGGTCTAGAACAAATACCCCAAGATTTAAATTTGGATTACATAGCCTCATTCCGGATCCCTAGTAGGAACGATTATCTGTATCATGTGCATTTGACTTATGGGACTCAACACAGGGATTGGGTCCGTCTAGGACAGGTGAACCTGAAAATAAAGACCATCCTGATGCATCCTACCTGGCTATGTGTACATTATTTTGTTTTGGCTTGTTTGTCGACTGACTAAATAAAAGAAATGTCAGAAAAACCAAGAGCGAAATAGAATAGAAATTTTCCGGTTTTTGAAAAAAAAAACACCGATATTCAAAATTGTCTCGAAACTCTGCCAAGATTTTGAAAAAATGGAGAAAAGAAAATGGAAAAAGGAAATGAGTCAGTGCATGTTTTTCAAATCGTGTCCCGAACTACGCATTGTTTGATTCCCGCCAGTGTGGGATACGTAGGCAACCCTCATCGGGTCCAACCTTATCTTTCAAAAAATATGGTCATAAATAAAGGTGATGCCGTTTTTGTTTAAGCAGCCAAATGTCCCAACGGGGCGCCAGAAGGTTGTTTTTGCAAGAATAGTCACCTATGGTCTTTTTCAAATTTTGACCCAATTAGCAAACAAAACCCTAAAATCTTCCTTCCCGAAGTCCTGAAGGGCCGTATTTGCAAAGATGGTCCATTTTCAGTTATTTATAGGCTCTTTGCAAAAGTAGCATCTTTTTCTCTTTGGTCAAAAATAAATCATGGTTTTTGCTTTTTCTTAACCAATCACCCAAATAAATGTGCAGGATGAGCACCGTTAAAAATATCCCCTTTAAATATGTAGAGGAAATTCCCATAGGACTCCATATGTGGTGCAGAAACCTAGGGGAGATCAGTAGAGGTGCCGTGGTAAAAGCTTTAGGCGGGCTCACCGGCCTTTTGAAGATTAAGCCGAGGTTGGACATGATTGAGGCTCTAATACCATTCTGGGATCCCGCGCACAATGTATTTCATTTCTCGAATTTTGAATTGACACCCACACTGGAAGAGATAGCAGGGTATGCTGGCCTCAATGAGAATCTCAAAAGTCGTTATCCGGTAGCACCCAAAGCTGTGACTCCTCACTAATTCCTAGACCTTCTGAGCATCAGTCGGTAAATCCAATATTTGAACTTATCTGAGGGATTCTGCACATTTTACTTCCTTTACCGTCGTTACGGGGATCCTCAGGGTTTTAAAGCTGTGAACACCGGTTTAACCCGCCGGGGATTGGCCTTTGTGGTAGCATTCTTGGGTATCCTAATCTTCCCAAGGAGCGATGGATGTATAGATATTGGACTCGTAGGAGTAGCCTACTTCATGATAAAAAATTCTAATGGCACTCTTGTACCAATGATCGTGGTAGAAATATACCGTGCCTTAACTGTTTGCCAATCCGGGGGAAAGTTCTTCGAGGGTTGCAATCTACTCGTACAAATCTGGATGATCGAACATCTCTGCCATCGCCCAGGGTATATGAATTACGGTCTGACTGGCCTAAATTGCATTGAAGAACATAGGACTCGGGTAGAGGGGCATGAATTTCCAGAAGGCACAAAAGCCTGGCTTGCACACTTGAGTTCTTTGACTGCCGACCAAATTGAATGGACATTCGGTTGGCTCCCTATCAATGAAGTCATCTATATGTCAGCCGAAGTATGCTATCTTCTGTTGATGTGTCTCCGAAGTATTCAACCGTATGCCCCACATCGGGTCTTATGACAACTAGGAAGGCATCAAAATGTTCCACACGATGAACACCTAAGTCGGCAAGTCATTGAATTGTGCCCGAGAGTTGCATTTCCGGAGGATAGGGTCCGCCAGATTTGACATCAGTGTAGGTTTTTGGAGCCACAAACTCTAGTGAGGGATTATCCAGAGGTGAGGTAGAGCCTGGCTACACCACTTGGTATGGTAGAAGGGGTAGAGAGCACCAAGAGCCGGAAAGGCCCTCCAAGAGGCCCCACGTACAACATTTTACCAATGAAGCGCAAGAGCCTTGGGGCCGATTGGAAAAAGAGAACAACTACAGGGCTACAATAAGCAAATTGGAAGCCCAGATCAGAGATATCAAATTTGAAAATAGTTTGCAAACCGCCACAGCTGAAGGGGAGAAAAATAGGTTGATCAAAGAAAATGAGTCTCTCCGAGCCCAGATCTAAAAAATGAAAATAGCTGCTGAGAACCCAGAAAGAAGCAGAACTGATGAAACACTTATCAATAGTCTTAGGCAAAAAGTGTGCGACTATGGGGACGATTGGACAAAGCTGAGGAGGAATTGACCAGAGCTCGAGCAAAATTTGCAAGAAATGCGGAGGAAAGGGCAGAGTTTGTTCAAAAGCTGAAAAGAAAATATGACCAAGAAGTCACAGGCCTAAAAGAAAAGGTTGCCACCCTCGAAAATGAAATGGCTAAACAAGCAAAAAAGTTCAAAGCAAAGGGAACACTGTTATGCGATGATGAATCAGTTGGAGGAAGATTTGCAACAGTTGCAAGAACAGAACCATAAGGACACCCGAGTTTTAGAGGCTAGATCCCAACAGATCGGGAGCTTACTCCAGGAAAAGGGTATCATCAGACAAAGGGTCAGAGAAATCACTGATTATGTTGTCACAAAATGCCAAGAATGTGAGGATATGACTCGATCTACCTTCTTCGCTACAGTGATGATCTTCGTTCGCCAGATAATGGATGACTTGAATCGCCTCCAGCAAGACATGGCACGCAAGCCCAAGGCGAGACCGACTGATGTCCTGCAGACCCCTGGAACAATAGAGGCACTTATGTATTCATGATGTCCCTTTTTGAGTCTGTAATTCATTTTCCTATTACAGTCTGTTTAAGTCTACTTTAAGTCTTTTTGTAGTTTTTAAAATTTCCAAGAACGTATGTCAGAGCCTTTTGTAATGAATGAAATTTGAAGTTTTACTTAATGAAACGAAATTTGAAAGATAGAATGTTTATTTCCTTTTGTATTTATTCACTTGAACTACGTAATGATCTGATTCACGCGGCGTCGTGATACGTAGGCAATCCACTTAGGATTCGATCATAGCCCTAAAAAGGAAAAGACAATCTAGAAGAAGAAAGAAAGAGATTCTGAAAAAAAAAAAAAGAGCCAAAAGAAATTTCAAAGAAGCCGGGATGAAACACTCAGCCGATACAAGACATGTAGAAAGTGTTTAACTACCCAGGTGCATTGCATACCCCTAACGTGCGACTCCCTATATTTTGAATGCCTCAATCTAACGGTTTCGTTGATATTATTTCACTTTTAAGGTGTCGTTTTTAAGGTGGTTGGTTTTGCGGTAACCTCGCTTCACACCCATACTTCACAAGATCGAAAGGGAGTGTCTAAATGACATCGGAAAGTCACCTGCCAATCATCAACTCCTCTGAGGATGACCCAAGCTTGGTCATCCCGACATCTGAGTCAGCCGCAGCTGAAGAAAATAGAATACTGCGTCGCCGCATGTTGGAAATGTGGGACGCGTCTAATTGTAAGGAACCGCCCAACAACATCCCTGGTTTTCCCAAGTTGGTTCCCAGAACAGGCGGAACCTCCAACATACCTATCAGTTACCCAGCTTCCCCATTCAGGTAACCGACTATGTCAGCTCATTTCACCGGAATGCCTTCTGAGGTCCGCCCTAGGCACTATTTTCCAGTGTATCCTCCAACATTTTTACCGCACCACCAACCTCTGCCACGGTGCCGCCAACAGTAGCTGAGCCAAACTTCGAGCTGTCGGCCTTTACCTTTCAAACACCGTCGTTAAATCTGGACGCAACTCATGTTACTCCAAACTCATACCCTCAGCAACCTCGGTAGGAAGCTGCCGTGGGACAAGACAAAAGGAACCCCGAGAAGGAAAAGATGGCTCGAAAAATGAAAAGCATTGAGCAAAGTCTCAAAAACATACAGGGATTAAGTGGTCAGAAAAATGTTTCTTATGCCGACTTGTGCATGTTCCCCCATATTCACCTGCCTCTCGGGTTTAAAACCCCCATGTTTGAGAAATATGATGGACACGGGAATCCCATTGCTCATATAAAAAGATATTGCAACCAGCTAAGGGGAGCAGGCGGAAAGGAAGATATTTTAATGGCGTACCTCCGGGAGAGCTTGCCCGGGATTGCGTCTGAGTGGTACATGGACCAAGATATATACCACTGGCATATATGGGATGACATGGCCCGGGACTTTGTTAGACAATTTCAATACAATGTGGACATAGCACCAGACAAGAATTCTTTGTCCAACCCCAAGAACAAATCATCAGAAAGCTTCAAGGAATACGCTATTAACTGGCGTGAGCAAGCTGCCAGAGTAAAACCTCCGATGGACGAGACAGAAATGGTCAGCATTTTCTTACAAGCTCAGGAGGTCGACTACTTCCAGAATATGATGTCCGCCATGGGCAAGCCATTTGCGGAAGCGATAAAAATCGGAGAGATGGTTGAAAACGGTATGAAAATTGGTCGCATTCTAAGCCAATCCGCCATAGGGGAAACTTCCCAGGCAATCCAGAGTGGGTCAGGAAGTGCAGCCAATAGGAAGAAGAAAGAGGAATCAGCAATGATGGCCTCTAGTATAAGAAATTCTCGGCAGCCCCGAGGCTATTTTTCCAGTACCCCACATCATTTCTACCCCCGCCAAGATGCGGCGTATGCCGTAATGCCTCAACCTTATCCAATAATGAATGCCCAACAACACTATAATCAAAATCGAGCTCCACCACCCAGAAACAACCCTCCTCGCCAAGCTCAGTATAATCCTCGCCCTCCACAAAATAATCCCCGGGAACCACCCAGAAGGACCAACTTTACACCAATTGGCGAATCATACTCTAGCCTTTTCCCAAAGCTGGTCCAAACGGGTCTGCTGCAGCCTGTACCCCAAAATAGGAAAAACCCAGAATCCCCCTCTTACCAACCAGGTACTCAATGTGCCTATCACTCAGGGGTCGAGGGACACGATACTGAGGATTTCTGGACCCTCAAGCGGGCAGTTAGGAGCTTAATAGAACAAAAGAAAGTGGTACTAATGGATGAAGAAGCTCCCAACGTGACCAATAACCCGCTGCATGCTCACAATAACGGGCCGATTATTGGCATGATTTTTTAAGACCGAGAACTTGATCCGGCTCTGAAAACTATCATCGCCATTACTAATATAGAGAAGAAAGCGACACCAAAACAAGCTAAGGAGGAGAAGAAAGGTAACTCCACTCTTCCAGCCACAAGAGAGGTTGAAACAAAGACAGGGACAGGGACTTCTAAAGATGTCGTTCTTTATGTTCCTAGGGCACCCAGGAAGGAACAGTTTGTGTTAAGATCTCCCAAAATATGGAAACACAACAAGACTATGCCTAATGTCCCGAAAATATACATACCGAAGGGGATTTATGTGGCGCGAGGGCCGATAATTTCACCAAGGCTGAATGAGCCCATGGTTATTAGCCGCGCACCACAGAATCCCATAAAGGACACCACTGTCGTCCCCTGGAATTACAAAAAGACGGTGGTGACGTAAAAAGGAAAAAGAATTACTGGGGAAGCAAGTGAGATAAACTCATCAGAGAAATACCTCAACCTGGAAGAACTGAACAAAAGCAAGCAGAAACGCTTTCCGCCTAAGAAGCCAATCAGCGTCGGAGAGGTAGAAAAATTCTTCAAAAATATGAAAACCTCTTAATACGCCGTAATTGAGCAGCTCAGAAAGTTCCCCACTCAAGTCTCACTTCTATCCTTGTTGATGAGTTCAAATGAGCATCAGAAAATCCTGATCAAAACACTTAATGAAGCATATGTTCCGGCCGAGACCACAGTTGAGCAAATGGAAAGAATGGCGGAACGATTTATCGAAGTCAACCGGATCTCATTTAGCAAAAATGACTTGCCTCCGGAAGGGGCTGCCCACAACAAAGCTCTCCACCTAATTGTTAAATGTGAAGGGTACTATGTGCAAAGAGTTATGGTGGACGACGGATCTAGGGTTGATTCCCTCTCTCGACCCTACAAAGAATGGAGATCGGGACTGAGAGAATCAGGCCCAACAATGTTTGCGTCCGTGCATTCGATGGCATAAAAAGAGACACAATCGGGGAGTTGATTTGGTCTTGACGATCGGCCCTGTAGATTTTGAACTTACATTCCAGGTATTAGATATGGATACTTCCTACAATTATCTCCTGGGAAGGCCTTGGATCCATGAAGCAGGGGCAGTGCAATCTACTCTCCACCAGATGGTTAAGTTTGAGTATGAAGACCAGGAAATTGTGGTCCATGGAGAGGACGAGCAATCTATTTACAGGGACCCATCAGTCCCATGCCTGGAATCAAGAGAAGGAAGCGAGCATATAGTCTACCAGGCTTTTGAGATTGTGGTTGCGGACCAATATGAGGAAGGAACCCCGTGTCCTCAACCCTTCCTATCAAGCGCATCAATTATGGTCGCTAGCAACATGATTAAACATGGGTACACACCTGGAAAAGGGCTCGGGGTGTCCTTGCAAGGCATTAAAGAACGTATCACCTTGCCTACCAGTAAGAAGTTCTTCGACATAGGGTTTCAAGATACTCCCGATGATGAAAAATGGGCTGACCAACATAAGAAATATGGTTGGGTATTGCCTCAGCCAATCCCGCACATCACCGAATCAAGCCAAAATACGTAGAAGAAGAGAAGGAGGATTTCACGGCCGAAGAAATTGAAGAAATCTGCGGAGCAATGAGATAGATTATGAGGCTCATATGGTCCAACCAGGAGATGGTTGAAGTGCAGTATATGGGGCCTGACGCCAAGCTCCAAAATTGGAAGGCTACTCAATTCCCAGTCAGGCGGGAGTCCCGGTAGTTCAGCCTTTCCATCCTTATGCACTTCGAATTATTCCAGGGTGTAACTCGAGTGTTTTTAGTTTATTGCCTTTTTAAAAATCTGATGTAAACCCTCCTATGTTCAAAATTCAATTAAATGAAATTAATATTTCATAGTCCACAAATCTCTTTATTCGTCCTAATATTTTTTGCTTTTTTTTTCTTATCTCTCTTTTCAGTTCTAATAATGCGGACTTAAATAACATGACATGCTTGCGGACTTCACGCCCAGATCTTGACACGCCGTCTAACCAAGAAATAATGAATCAAGAACTGGAATATGATGAAGATGAGGCTGTTAGGGAAATAAATCGAGAATTGGAACAATTCAAGAATAAGCCTAAGCCAAACTTAAACGAAACCAAACAGGTTAATTTGGGTAATTCAGAAGAAGTCTGAGAAACCATGATAAGTATCTATACTGATGAAAGAACTAGGGATGCTTTGATCCAACTTCTATTCAAATTCAAAGATGTATTCGCTTGGACTTATGATGATATGCCCGAACTGAGTGTTCATTTGGTGGTGCAAAAATTGCCAACCTACCCCGATTATCTGCCTATCCTATAAAAATAGAGAAAATTTAAAACAAACATGAGTGACAAGATCAAAGAAGAATTCACTAAACAGGTAAGAGCTGGAGTAATCCGAGTGGTCCAATACACCACGTGGCTAGCTAATGTTGTCCCGGTACCGAAGAAAGACGGGAAAGTCCGAGTGTGTGTCGACTATCGGGATTTGAATAAAGCAAGCCCCAAGGATAAATTTTCCATTGCCAAACATCCACATCCTGGTTGACAACTGCGCCAAACATGAGATACAGTCTTTCGTAGATTGTTACGCTGGGTATCACTAGGTTTTGATGGATGAAGAAGATCCAGAAAAAATGTCCTTCACCACACCCTGGGGTACTTACTGTTACCGGGTCATGCCATTCGGCAACACCGGGGCAACCTATTTGAGGGCTATGACCGCCATTTTTCATGACATGATGCACCAGGAGATTGAGGTATACGTGGATGATGTGATAATTAAATCTAGGACGTAAGACGACCATGTGCAGTATCTGAGAAAATTCTTCGAACGTCGCGTAAGTATGACTTAAAATTGAATCCAGCCAAGTGTGCTTTCGGAGTTCTGTCTGGGAAATTGTTGGGTTTTATAGTCAGTCGACGGGGTATATAACTGGATCCGACAAAGATAAAGTCTATTCGGGATTTTCCCCCTCCGAAAACCAAGAAAAAGGTCATGAGTTTGCTGGGTAGGTTGAATTACATCACCAGGTTCATTGCTCAGTTAACCTCCATGTGTGAGCCTATATTCAAGTTGTTGAAGAAAGATGCAACAATTAAATGGACGGATGAGTGCCAAGAAGCTTTCGACAAATCAAAGAGTATCTGTCGAATCCGCCAGTGTTGGTCTCACCCGAACCTGGAAGACCTCTGTTCTTTTATTTGACGGTGTTGGAAAATTCTTTTGGGTGCGTTCTCGGGCAAGATGATGTGACCGGGAAGAAGGAACAAGCTATATACTACCTGAGCAAAAAATTCACAAGCTATGAAGCCATGTACACCTTGTTGGAAAGAACTTGTTGCTCCTTGACTTGGGTTGCTCAGAAGCTCCGGCATTACTTGTTGGCTTACACCACCTACCTCATCACTAGGCTGGATCCTTTGAAGTATATATTCCAAAAGCCAATGCCCACCGGGAGATTAGCAAAGTGGCAAATCCTGCTCACCGAGTTCGACATAGTCTATGTCACCCGCACGGTGATGAAAGCTCAAGCCTTGGCAGATCACCTGGCTGAAAATCCTGTCGATGACGATATCAACCTTTAAGTACTTACTTCCCGGACAAGGAAATAAACTCAATCGATGTAATCCAAGAATACGCCAACACTTGGAAAATGTTCTTCGACGGAGCTGTAAATGCAAAAGGTGTTTGGATCGGGGCAATCTTGATTTCGCCCACGGGACAACACTATCCAGCCACCGCCCGTCTCCGTTTCTTCTGTACGAACAACATTGCTGAATATGGAGCCTGCATAATGCGCATGAACATGGCAATTGACATGGATGTAGAGGAGTTATTGATCATGGGAGATTCCGACTTGATCATCAAGCAAGCTCAGCGGGAGTGGGAAACTCGAGATGTTAAGCTTCTTCCATATAGACAACACATGGAGGATCTTGGAAAACGATTCAAAACCGTCGAATTCAGGTATATTCCTCGATTCCACAATGAGTTAGCTGATGCACTAGCTACCTTAGCTGCAATGCTACCTTATCTCGGTAATGTCCATATTAACCCACTAGATATTCAAATACGGGAAAAACATGGTTATTGTAACACGGTCGAAATAGATCCCGATGTCCAACCATGGTATCATGATATCAAAAGGTTCTTGAAAACAAAAGAATACTCGGAGCAGGCCAACGGGGACCAAAGGAGAACCATCAGAAGGCTCGCCAGCAATTTCTTCCTAAGTGGGGAAGTGCTGTATAAAAGGACTCCCGATTTGAATCTATTAAGGTGTGTGGATGTCGAAGAAACCGAAAATATTATGAATGAGGTACACTCAGGAGTATGCGGTCCCCATATGAACGGATATGTCCTCGCCAATAAAATCCTACGGGCGGGATATTAGTGGATGACAATGGAGAAAGATTGATTCAGCTTTGTCCGGAAATGCCATCAGTTCCAAATACACTGCAACTTGATCCATGCGCCGCCTTCAGAGTTACATCCCATGTCATCACCATGGTCATTCGTTGCTTGGGGAATTGATGTCATTGGGTCGATCGAGCTGAGAGCCTCGAATAGTTACAAATTTATCTTAGTTGCTATCGATTATTTCACAAAATGGGTCGAGGCAGTCACGCTCAAAGCCATCACTAAGAAAGCAGTGGTGGATTTTGTGCATTCCAACATTATCTTTCGCTTTGGCATTTCGAAACCATCATCACTGATAATGCTGCAAATCTCAATAGCCATTTGATGAGGGAGGTATGTGAACAATTTCAAATCACACACCGTAACTCCACCCCTTACCGGCCCAAAGCCAATGGCACCGTTGGAGCAGCAAATAAAAACATCAAGAAAATCCTCAGAAAAATGATTCAAATTTCTAGACAATGGCACGAGCAATTGCCTTTCGCATTATTGGGATATCGCACGACGGTGCGCACATCGGTTGGAGCTACACCTTATCTATTGATTTACGCCACTAAAGCCGTAATACCTACAGAAGTTGAAATTCCCTCCTTCGGATCATTGTCGAAGCTGAAATTGAAGATGATGAATGGGTCAAAACCCAGCTGCAACAGTTAACTCTGATTGATGAGAAAAGAATGGCCGCAGTTTTCCACGGGCAGTTGTACCAACAAAGAATGGCCCTCGCTTATAACAAGAAAGTGAGACCTAGGAATTTCGAAGTGGGGAAACTCGTCCTGAGACGTATCCTCCCACACCATGAAGAGGCGAAAGGAATATTCTCCCCAAATTGTAAAGGTCCATACATTATAAGGAAACTACTACCAAAAGGAGCATTGTACTTGGGGGATATCGAAGGAAACGACCCCGAAACGGTTGTCAATGCAGACGCAGTCAAAAGGTACTATGTTTGACCTTTTCGTGATGTTGGTTCTCCCGATCGAAATAACGAAGGCTTCCATTCACGCTACCCCAAACACTATCAACTTTTGTAAACCCTTTTGAGCCGGTTACTTTTGTTTGATTAACCTCTTTGGGAACCTATAAGTGTTAAAAAAAATCAATCAAAACGAAATCCAAAACAAAAATATTTCCTTGAACTACGTTCGACTTGATTCCAAAAGGATACGTAGGCAGCCTCTCTCTGGGGTTCAGTCACACCAAAATAAAATTCCACATTTCCCCAAGAGTTTAAGCTGGGGCAGATGTTATAATATGTTTGGCGATAATTTCGCCGGAGAGGTTCCAAAGTTGTAATTCAGTACAAGTTCTTTTCACCAAAACCCTGCTCAAGTCCTTCCGATCAACCGGCAAAGATGTCTAAAATTGGAGGATACAGTTTTTTTGATCTAATACAAGCAAATGAGAGAAACTAAAATGAGAGAGTCTTATCGCTGAAAACCCACACGGGCACTGTGAGGCTTCAGTAAGAAGAGAAATAAAAATGAGAGAGTCTTATCGGTGAAAACCCCCCACAGGAACCGTGAGGCGACGGTAAGAGGAGAAATTGGAAATGAGAGAGTCTTGTTAGTGAAAACTCGCAAAGAGCACTACAAGGCGACAGTGAGAAGAGAAATGAGAGAGGTTAGCCGATGAAAACCCACAAAGGGCACCGCTGATCGGAAGAGAATATAATTGGTCACTGGCATGGACACAGTTCGGGGCAAGGTTTCTCAATCTCGAGGTGATAGTTGTGATGAATTTCTGAGAGTCGGACAGTTTACACAGATCAGGCATCCAGTCCAAAAATCATGTCATGTTCGTTGAAGTCCGCATGTACTCCAGATAAATCCTTCATTCCGTTCCCCGAAAGGGATACATTTTGTTTATATTCATTGTCCATTCTATCATTTATTTTATTTTGAATCCCTTTCGGTCTAACTCTGTCCCGAAATTAAGGCAAAAAAAGGATGGCAAGACCAATTTACAGGGTTCTCATTTGATACGGGCTAGTATGCAAAAAGGCACCCAGCCTCGTTAAGGGGGCATCGAGTAGATCTTGACTGGCCATGTCGGCCGATACTTCAAACTCAGAACCCTTGAAAGGAGAATATCAAATTGAAGTGCCTATGAAGGCAAATGAAGTTGAAAGGTTGAGTCCCATGTGGCTAACTATATCGGCAGAGCTTGAAAGCCGAAATACTCCATATGCTCTAAAATTGAAATTGGAGTTAAAAGTCAGAACTGAAAGACCAATAAAGGCAAAACGGAGTCGGAAAGGTTAAGTCTCACGCGACTATACATTGCAGCAGAATTGGAGTAGCCAAAATTCTCCCCGATACTCCGAAAATCCAAAAGAAAAAGCAAGTGAAAGGCCTATAAAGGCAAAATAAAGTCAAAGGTTGGGTCCCACATGACCGATCGCCGTGTTAAAGTCTAGAAGGCCAAGGTCCTCGGGTTTAGAAATGAAACCCAATCCCTAGTGAGCAAGCAAACCGTTGAAATTTTTGTCAAAAAGACGGGCTGAAATCAAGTGACTGAAAATCAAAGCCGCAAAACCAACCACCGTGTCAAACTAACAAATTGTTCTTTGTTTAAAAAATAGGAAACAGGTGCAACCCGAAATCAACTTTGCAAGGATCAGGTGCAACCGAATGGAGCTGCGCAAGGGCTAGAAGTGGCTCTGCAGTGACAATTCCAAAAAGGGANTGGCTCTGCAGCGACAATTCCAAAAAAGGGAAGTCTCCTCTAAAAATTCTTTCCCACATTTACTCATTCCCTGAAAATAAAATGAAAAAAAGGGAAGAAGAAGCTTAAGAAAAATGATTCAAACCCAAAGTAGTATAGGGCCCCAATCCCTAGCTAAACCTTTTTCAACCTAGGATATTCCATTCCTTAGTGGACGCCAACATAGGGTCCCACTCCCTAGCAGATACCAGCGTAACCTGGTGATTTTTTCCTAGCAACAGCATAACTTGTTGATCATTTCCTGACACTGGCATAACCCAGTGATCTCTTGACCTTTCCAAGACACCAGCATAACCTGGTGATCTTTTTCTAGATAACAATATAACCTGTGGATCATTTCCTGACACTGGCGTAACCCAATGATCTCTTTTCCCCGACAACAGCATAACCTGTTGATCATTTCCTAACACTGAATAACCCACTGATCTCTTTTCCAGGCAACAACATAACATGTTGATCTTTCCAAGACACCAACATAATCTGGTGATCTTTTTCCTGACAACAGCATAACATGTTGATCATTTCCTGACACTGGCATAACCCAGTGATCTCTTTTTCCCGACAATAACATAACCTGTTGATCATTTCCTGACACTGGCATATCCCAGTGATCTCTTTTCCAGGCAACAGAATAACCTGTTGACCTTTCCAAGACACCAGCATAACCTGGTGATCTTTTTCCTGACAACAACATAACCTGTTGATCACTTCCTGACACTGGCATAACCCAGTGATCTCTTTCCAGGCAACAGCATAACCTGTTGACCTTTCCAGACACCAGCATAACCTGATGATCTTTTCCCGACAACAGAATAACCTGCTGATCCTTCCCCAGACGCTGACATAACCCGTTAATCTCTCTCCCGGCAACAGCATAACCTGTTGACCTTTCCCGACACCAGCGTAACCTGGTGATCTTTCTTGACAACAACCTAACCTGTTGATCTTTTCTTAACACTGGCATAACCTAGTGATCTCTTTCTTGACAACAGCATAACCTGTTGATCCTTCCCCAAACACCGGCATAACCAGGTCATCTTTTCTTGACGACAACATAACCTGCCGATCTTTCCAACATAGAGTCTCCAATCCCTAGTTGATTCTACTTTTAGGCATAGGTATCCACCCCCTAGTCTACATTCACTCTGGGTACACCGTTCCCGGCTTTTCATTATTTTCAATAATAAAGTAGCGTAGATTTCGTTACAATAACTCAAAAAATTTTCCTAGTGAAAACTGGGGCAGAATATTTCGTCCGTTTGTTTTGATTTTGCGCAGATTACACTTTAGGACAAGGGATTCGAGACGACCGAAATAAGACGTCTCAATTCATAATAAAAAGAAAGAAGAAAAGGAAAAGTGTTGAACCCCAAAGTATAGAAGCAGAAAAGGTGCGAACTGCTCAAAGCAAGATTGAAGTCGCAAGCTATGCATGTCCCGTCTTAATCCCAAAAGCTGAAGGAGATTGAACCAGCACCTACAACTAACAAGCATCAAGATTCAGACCGGAGTCTGTATAAAAGCAGTCAAGGCTCAAGATCAAGCTTCAGAAGGCTAATAGATAGGAATCTTGTAACTCGTAGTTGATAGGTTTAGTTAGTCTTTTTCATTTTTCGACTTTGGTGTAATAAGGAGCTCAACAAGCAGTAACAGCAGTATAATCACAGTTACCCGGTAGTCCCAACTACCAAAACCTCTAGAACTACACTGACCTGATTCCTTTATAGCCAAGGATATGTAGGCAACCTTTGAAGCAAGTTTCGGTCAAACTTTTCAAAAACATTTCGCATGGACTATTTGACCAGGTAAAAGTTGTTCATGACTGCTCACTTTGTCTTTGCCCGAAGAACCTTTCGCGTTTCCGAGCAAAGAGGGACAGCTGTGAGCATGTAATTTTTCCCCTATTAGATACTCCTACAAATTTGATAAATAATTCAATTTTATGGAATTTTATTAAACTTAATTATTTTTCGTGAATTATTTGCACTGTATGGTCATAAGTCATCTTTTAAAATTTATGATAATAACAAAACATTTTAATTTTTTTTTCTTGCATAATTAAGTTTTCAGTTTAAATTTCCTAATTCAATCATTTTATTAGGAAAATTACAAAATTCGTTCTTTAAATAATTATGATTATTAAAGCTAATAGTCTCACTTTAATTTACTCATTAATTAAGCTATAATTAGATGAAATTAGGTAAAAATTAATTTTTATTAATTAGAATGATTTAATTAGGTTGATTACTTAACATAAGTGTTCCAAAGATCAAAATCAGACCTGGGCCAATGCACCCAGGCCCAAAACTCCTTTCTCACTACCCAATACACTCCAGCCCAAACCCCATTACCCGGCCAGCCCCATATATTACCCAAACGACCCCGTTTTGTCNCCCCCCCCCCCCACTCTCTCATCTCTCTCCTTAGACCAAACCCTAGATGCCCTCAAATATTCACCTCCTCCACAGGCTGTACGTCGCCTACCGGCGGTGGATCTCAACCAAATGGCCCCAAATCTTCAGCAGACAATCCTCTCTTTCCACTAAACCCCATATTACCATTACATTCACCAAAAACCCCACAAAAAAAGAGTAATTTCGGATCTAAAAAAGCTCAAAACCCTAAAAATCCGTCCATGTCGATTCAGAGAACCTCGTTGGATCAGACTTAGGTGAGTCACAAAGAGTAAGTGATTCACGTGGGTTCGATTCAATTTGAAGCCACCAGAATTCGGCCAAAGTTGTTATAGTCGACTAGTACCCTCTCATTTCTATTCCTTTAATTATTTTTATGTTAAAGTCATTTGTTTGGTTTAGTTTTAGGTTTTCCCGTATAATATTTTTTTTAGTTGATTAGTTTAGGGTAAACTTTAACTACTTCCATGCATGATTCAGTAAAATTTAATTGTATAAGAACCGCTTAAATCTAGTTTGATATTAATTGCTTATTGATTAGGGTTTCATGATCTTGCTTAAACCTGTTGTGAATGCTAAAATGATAAATTAATCTATGCTAAAATTGTGTACTAAAATCAGTGTTTGATTTGCAAATTTGAGTTCGATTTGATGTCTCTCTTGTGATTCCCTGAATCTTGACCGTTTTTCGAATAACAATTTAGGTCAGAATACTAATTAAGACTGATTGGTTCATGTTTCTTCTGTTTCCATCTTCCTTATTAATTAGAGACTACTTGGAATCAATTATAAGTTTAGTGTTAATGTTAGTTTTAGATTTTCCAAATTTTTTTCCCTGACTATTTCCTCCTGTAAAGCAGTATAACAGTCATTGTGTGTTAGTCACTAATAGTGTACTCATGTACTGTTACCAACTTTCAAGTGTTAATTATAGGTTGATCTAGTTTAGACCCTTAGGTTAGATTTTTCATATATAATTGCTTGTTAGTCATGAACATGCATAGTAACGGTATGTTTGAGATTAATCACTGATTTTATTGGTTCATCATTAAATAGCTATCTGTGAGTCAGTTAGAATTTTGATCTCTGGCCATTTAATGGAAGGATTAGTTATACTTGACTGGTTAGCCTAAGCTTAGGTTGAAACTAAGATTAAGTCATAATATATGATGATTAACTAAGTCTAATGACTCAACCTCTCGAATCACTTGAATCAACCTAATTCCTAACTTAGACAAATAATTAAGCTAATTACATATTAAGCTAAGAGTTAGTCTAAATTCAATTTCATTTGTGCTTAACTATTGAGTTAACCACTCAATTAGGATAAAAATCAGTCAACATCTAATAAGCTAATAACCTAATCCTTAATTACTAAAAGAGTAAGTTTAAGGACACTAAGGGGTAATATAGGACTTTCAATTGAACAATCTTGGGTGTAACAACCCAAGAAACTTCTAGAATTAGGAAAATATCATAAAATCAGATTTTTAAGGGTAAAATAGTAATTCTAAAAGGGCATAAGGGCTGAAATTAATAGGAATATTCTAGAAGGAGGTACAACTGTCCAATAGGATAAGGTTAGACAAATGTACCTGTACTATTTTCAGACCAATTAGATAAGGAATATGCTGATGAGATGCTACCCTAAAAAATTCCTATAAATACCCTACCCTATTCTCTGAAATAGACACGTTTTCCACAGAGATTTTAGACACTATTTTACAACTGATTTTGAGACAGATTTCACAAAAGAAAAATACAAGAAAAAAAAATCTGCACACACACTACTCTGAAAAAATACATTTGTACTTTGAAAATGCACAAAGAACATTCTGAAAAATATAAAGATGAGCACAAAATATGCTGAAAAATTGGTTCTCTTCTAGTTGAAAAACTGGTTTCTTAGCTATGACTTTTCTACTTCAAAACTGATCCATCGAAGCTGTTTTTTCCTATGTATTATTCTGGGATCTTGCTGGTCTATTTCTGCTATTTTTTGAGATCTTAAATCCTGTTGCTTTCTGACCTTTATTTGGTTCCTTTTTCTGGTTATTCTTTTCTCCTTAAAAGGTATGTAAACATTTTCTCTTTTAGATGAAATGAAATCTATTTGCTTTGAACTCTTTCCATATCTGTGTATTTGTGTTTTAGCTTTAGTTTTTTTAGACTATGTGTATCGTGATTGGCTTGCTTTTTTCTGTATTGTATGAATAGATCATGTATTTGAATCTTGCTTTGAATTTCTAGAGAATGACAGTATGTGCAAAAAAATTATTTAAAGAGGTGGATCTGACTATCAATTGGTCAGGTTCACCCCAGAATAATGTATAATCTTTTATGTTTTGTTGGAAAAATCAGTAAAATAGCAGGTATTTGATCCTATGGTTAAAGCTATGAGCAACTCTATTCTGGTAAAGGCTGAAGCAGCAGTAATTTAGAATTGCTACTTAGTTTAGGAAATTTATTTTTATGTATGATAAGAAATTGTATTTTTATGACCATGTAAAAGTTTCAGCTTTGTGAAACCACTATCTCCCTCCCGCTTCATTCTGGACTGTTGTAATAAACTGAATCATCTTATTATTTTCAATAACTTAGATTACTAAATTGAATATAAGAAATTGGGTCAGACTTGTAAAAGTGGCCCAGCCAGCCTGAACAAGTCTGAACCCAGGTCATTGGGCCTGGGGTATAAACCCACTGATTTGGATATTTTACTGTATTCCCATAGTATTAATATATATCTGAATTAGTTAGAAACAACTTTAAATTTTGTTCAAATTCCTGGTTATATATATGTTCTGGTATGGATGGATCTTGGGCCGGGCATCATGTTTCTTTTTTTTAGAAATTGTATAAAAAGTATTGGCCCAGTAGGCTTAGCACGAAAACTGGGCCAGATTTCTAATACCCTCTAGAATAGCCCCTGTTCTAAACTTGTACCTTCAAACACTTAATTTTAAAATAACTCGGAACAATCATACACGTTGTAATCAATTCGTGTCAATCAAATTCAAAACCAGCAAGTGGTGTTTAGAAATAGCTAAAATCGCGACTGGCCCAGTACTTAGGTATGAATCTGAGCCAGATTTCAATACGGCCTAGACCTTGTTTTTCAGGCTACCAAATTTAGATCTAAAATACCTTGAACAAACTTATACCTGGCAGTCCAAAAATACCTCTTTTAGACCAAAATTACAAAACTCAGAGAATAGTCGACAATTGTTTCAAATAAGCATTTTAACCATCATGACCATAGTCATGCTTATGTAATCCACACTCGGGTGTGGCAACTCATGCCCCCGACCACAACTCCGAACGATAATAAAAATTACACGTTGTAAATTGCGGGTGCATTTCATGTGGCGCGTTTACAATATGTCCAAAAGTGACAAGTGCATGACAATCGTGACTTGTTTCACAATAATTCCATAAATATTAAAAGCGTTTCAAAAGGTTTAAAAATGCACAATAGGTTTAATATATGTAAATAATTAGATAATTAGGCCAAATATTAATAGTTAAACGACTGTGCTAGAACTACGAAATTCGGGAGTGCCTAACACCTTCTCTCGGGTTAACAGAATCCCTTATCCGGATTTCTGGTTCGCAGACACTTTAAACATAGTCAAAATTTCCTCGGTTTGGGATTTCAATAAACAAATAGTGTCCCGGAACACCGTAAAAAATCCGGGTGGTGACTCTGAATTTAAATAAATAAATCCCAAATTCGATTTATGTCACTTAAAGTGGAAAAACTCCCTTATCCCACCCTCGGGGGAAAAAGGAGGTGTGACAATAGCCAGCAGACATCTTCAACATATCGATCCTTGACATATACGGCTTTGAGTAGGTAAAGGAGGCTTGGAAGCAACTTCATATTTGTTTTTTATAGTCCCTTCAATAAACTCCTTTAGTTGATTTATTGGAATCATCCCTTCCGAAGAGATTGGAATTTCCTTAGTGGACGCAACTTGTCATGGGGGAGGATCAATCTCTTGAACTTCTGGGAGTTTGTCAGGTGCATGGGTGGATTCTTCTTCCATCAGGATTCCTACCCTATCTGTTAGCTTGTCGATTCTAGCATCTTGATTTTGCATGCACTTGGTCAAGCCAGCGATTTCTTCCATCAAGTTTGCGAACTTCTCCTCCACAGATGAAGTGTTTGTCACCATGGCTTACATGATCGTCATGGACGATGGAGAGTAGCATGTTTTCATACAGATTGATCCTTGATTGGCTCACGGTATGTGGTGTAAGTGGGGAGGATCCATCACTTGAAGCGTCATCATCTTCCTTCATAGCAGAGTGCTTGGATCCGAAGAGGTCAAGCAGAGCAAGAGTTTTCTTGATCATTTTAGCAACATGGCTTCTTCCTTTGGGTGCATTTGTGGAAGATCTTGATCCTTTTGAGGATGAAGATCCGAAAACAGGAGTAGATGCGGACGACACTTGGGGTGCTTGTTGTCCTAACGAACTTTCTTTGCTCCTCGTAACTGGTCCAAAGCTTCTAAAGGTAACTTCGAGTATGTTTTCCACATCAGCATAGAACCTGGAATTGGCAGCCTTGGCGGAAGTTGAACTGAAGTTGATTTTCTTGGAAGCTATTTCGTTGCTCTTGAAATTTTGTAACTGAAGAGATGAGAGGTAGAGATTGTCCCACTGGGCGTGCCAGAATTTGTAGATAATAAATTGCGTCGAGAAAATTAAATCAAGACCGAAAAATATTGCAACAATCGTAGTATTTTATTTCAAATAATATGAGTGTACAATTTCTACGAATCCTCTGATTCTTCTTTTCAGTATAAATTCAAGAGCCTTTGAGCTTGATCTTGAATTTTAATTTGATTTATCCATCGCTTGATCCACGAGCTCTCTCTTGCTTCTTGTTATAACTTCTGGTGTATTTTCTGGGTTATAAAGACACTTATTTATAGTTGTGGGAGGAAAGAATTATGATAAGAACAAACTCTTTCCGGCCAATCAAATTGAAGTGTGACATGGCCGTATTTGATTGGCCAGAACATGTCACTGGCACATGTGGCGCGATTTCAATGGCCGTTTAATTTGACTTGGCATGCCTTGTCATTTTGACACATGGCACGATCCTATTGGATCTTTCGTTTGACTTGGCGTGCCACGTCATTTGACACGTGGGCATCCATTTGAGCCTCTAGGAAGATGAAATCTTGGGCCTAATGAATTGGGCTCATCACTTTAGCCCAGTTAAGTGGACTAGTCCAATGGATTAAGGTTTATTTATATAATCTATATATATTGAACATATATAATTAATTCAATTATATTATCCCGTATTATTTATTTGGACTAATATATATTGAATTTAAAATATAATCTAAATTATTTTATATATTTAATTTTAATAAAATTTATATGCCTACAAATGATTTTCTCCACAATATGCATAAGGAGGATTAAAAGTAGAATTACCAACATCACAACTCTCATAATTCCAAGATGCCATGTTTTTAAAATCAACAAGTAAAACAAATAAAAAAATTTAAATACAGAAAATAAAAATAAAAGTTCAAACTTGAAACCTAGCAATATGTACACCTACAACTACACCGTTAGTTCCGCAGCAACGGCGCCAAAATTTGATCACGCCCAACTCTAGTCCTAAAAAGGATAAGCGATCTCTGCAAATATAATCCGGTTTATAAGTCCGGAGTCGAATCCCACAGAGAACTAATGTTTCGCTATAATTGTTCAATATCGCTAAGAAGACAAGTTCGGATAAATTTCTAAGTTATAAAGATTAAGATTCTTATATCTAACTAACTAAATAAGAAACTAAAGCATTGAATTAACAACTAAAGATACTAAGGGTTGGAGATTAAATTTAGGAGGTCTAGAGTTATGATTTCCCAAAATATTGGAATCATTCCCGCTATGTTCCCTACAATTTCGCCTCCTCAGGTCCAAAGTGTGTCAGAAGTCTGTCAAAAGTAACGTTTTTCTATGTATATATACCAAGTAGGGTCGGGCCCAAATAATTATACCTTCTCCTATGCAAAAATGGACAGTTTTCCAGGTCAGGACGTCCGTGGCCGCGGATTCAATCGCGGATCCGGCCGCGGATTTCACCCAGTTTAGTGCCTTCAGTGCACGGCCAATGCGCGGCCGCGCATCTGTTGCGCATTTTTCACCCTTTTATGATTAGAACTTGGAAAAACGTAAAACATGAAAGTCATATCCCTTTGAATTATCTTTCCAACCATATATTGCGTAGCTAAAATGGAGTTCTGAGCGAAATGTTATGTGCATTTTACTAGACAGTGCGCAATATACCTTCTCGATTCTTCGTTTCGTTGCTTTATCATCCGTTGATCCCCGAACACGATCCCGGCTTATTTCCTTGGGATTTTACTCAGACTTCAAAGCTCAAAATTACTTGAATTCATTCCATAACATCTACATAGTTTGGAATCACTCCTATAATACATAAAACACACAATTAGTACAAAATATCAGCGATTAAAGCTCAAACTTAATTGAAGTGCAATAAATTAAAGTGCAATATTTATTACTAGTACAAGACGACATAAACTTCACGGATGGTACTTGCCAAATCTGTTTAACTGAGTTTGAACAGATTGAGCATGTACGAATCCTTCCCTGTAATCATTTATACCATCACGATTATATCGTAAAATGGATGGTTAGGCGAATGACATGTCCAGCTTGTCGTCGTGATTACAACCATCTTTTGGCTTAAGTAATTCCATTGTAAAAAATGATTGTTGAAATAATTCAGATGAATTGTCTTTCAAAACTCCCTAATTTTGTTCCATATAAATCATCCAACACCTATTCTGTTACTGGAAACCAAAAAAGCAACCCCAACATCTAGTTCACTTTAGTTATTGTCTTAAAAAAAATTTATTTGCGATGCTCATTATTAGAAGAGTATATATTATTTTGTGTAATGCACAAATTGACAATGCACAAAGTTGTGACAAATTAAATCCAACAAATTACAATAAAGGGAAAAGAGTCAAAAACCAAGTTCATTCTTCCAAATATGACAAGCAAAAATATACATTCATATATATTTTTTTGACATTGAAAGTAAATATGATAATGATAGTAAGTAACCAGATTTAGACTTGTTGACTCTCTCCAGATCCCCCATAAAGTACAAAATGTTGGAACTTTCCAGGTCTCATATGTGGATAATCACTAACACGATACAAATTAGGATCGTCAACATATGGGGTAGTCTTATCTACATTAAAAGTCTCACCTTTATCATTTAAAATGATAAGCCTTTTGCAATAAGCATCATAAGCGATATTTCCGATAGGAAAAAAACTTGAGCCCTACGGGGCTTTTGTATTCGTATCTATTTTTTGTGCCACGTTTGTAACTTATACCGTTTTGTAAAAATAATTGTATCCGTATCCGTTTTTGCTCATAACTTCAGCATGTGGGGCTGAAGTAGCAAAGGCAATCACGCAAAACTTCAACATTCTAGTAGACGGGCCTGAAGTAGCTTGCGAATTCAGCTCTAGTAAATGGGGAAACTTCAGCATACAGGACTGAAGTTCCCCAGTTATAAAGACAAAACTTCAGCATACGGGACTGAAGTTCCTCAGTTGCAAAGACAAAACTTAACTCTAGAGCTGAAGTTTTCCAGTTACAAACTTCAGCTAGAGGTGAAGTTTCCAAGTTATAAAGACAACAACTTCAGCATACGGGGCTGAAGTTCTGTCTTTGTAAATTGGGGAACTTCAGCCCCGTATGCTGAAGTTGTTGTCTTTATAACTTGGAAACTTCAGCTCTAGCTGAAGTTTGTAACTGGGAAACTTCAGCTCTAGAGTTAAGTTTTGTCTTTGCAACTGAGGAACTTCAGTCCCGTATGCTGAACTGGTGAACTTCGCTCAGCAAGGAAAAGGGGAGCTAAAGTTATTTAAAAAATGGGTACAAGTTAAAAAATTTTAAAAAAGCAGATATAGGTTAAATGGGTGCGACCAAATAGAGTGTCCCGCGCAATTTTTACCCTCCCCGCTCAACATTATCCGCAAAGCTTGCCGAGCTAGTAAAAATCTTTTGCGGCCAAAAACCAATTTGTTTATAGTATTTTCCAGCTAAACGCCACCAGTTTCCATTGGCTAGATCCTTTTAATTTTTCAGAAGCCAATGCTTATATTAGTATTTTGTAGTTTTCAGAAACTCGCAATAATTCTGCATAAAGATATAAAATGTACCCGATCTATGCACATTCTGAACTCCCATGAGTTATGTCCACGATGTGAAATCTTATCGAACAGGTATCTCACTATTTACTAGTATAAATCCCGGGCGTAATGTATTGAAACAATGTGTATTACCAGCCTAGTAAAAGTAAAGTATACAAATAAACTCTTTTCAATTGATATAAATTACTAGTTAAAGGAAATATTAATCTCATAAAGTAAAATAGAAGTTATTAGAGTACATAAGACAACTTACTTGAAAATGCACAAAAAGCATAGTCTTATTATCAGTATATAGAGTCGGATCCACCTAAAACAAGAAAAGATTAGTAATATTCAATTCTCACTCATTCCCCCTTTCATCACCATTTACCCAATTCGCCCTTGTAAAAGTTAAAATTTATAATAAATAGAGCTATCGCAAGTAAAATAATTAAATTATTATACTGAAGAAGTTGTTAAACATACTCTCTAACCAACTTGTATAATGTCTGACCCTTTTTGAATTTTCAATTGATATATATTGTGTTGCTGACCTTCGACATGAGGATTATATAAACTAGCTGACATTCCAGCGCCCGCAAACTTGTTATTTGGATTTTTTAGACAAGCTGAATATAGGAACGAGAATATTTGTTAAATCATGAGATGAAAGGGTATATTAAAATAAACCTATTTACATTCGGTTATTGTATTTTTTTATTTATTTTGTGTACAAAAATGAGGAGCATTAGAAAAGTGGGAAAAGGAGAGCCCGAGTTAGAACTTAATCTTTGCATATTGTTAGAGAAGTGAAACAAGCCTGTTATGTTATCTTACAGTAGTCAACTCAGTGTCATATGTGACTTCTTCTGGCGATGGCATATTTCTTTGTCTAACAAGATCTTCTTCGGTAATTATCAGAAAATACACATGACTTCACATCATAATAAAAAGTGTCCAATATTTTTATGTTTTACTCCATCTAGCCCATATTGTACATATTTTAAAAGCACTAACAAATTAATAATCTGTGTTCTTACAATCATTGCTTTCACTCTCTCTTCTTCTCACATCTTCTACATATGCTTCAAGGAGTCGTCCGTCATTACTGCTTCTCCCCCTTATGTCACCTGGTTGCAATGTAATAAAATTGAAGAGTAGAAGTCCACTATTGAAAGCCATTCGAAGTTTTGTTTTCGAAAATAGGAATTTTTGATTTTGTTAGTTGTTTGGATTGAGTGTTGTTCCAATTGATTGAAAATAACAAAAGGAGTTCAAAATTCAAACTTGAAGTGATTTGGAGTAGATTTGAGCCAGATTTGAGTTGAATTTCAGAAAAGACGCAAGGAAGAAGACGAAGTCAATTTTTGTATAATTATGTATAATCTTGTATAATAGTGTATATGAGTGTATAAACACTTCTTATACACTATTATACACCTTTATACAAGCGTCTGTAGACGAACATCTTTTACGATTTACAATTACAATTCTTGTTCAAAACAAGTCCAAATCTCCATTAAATAACTTCAAATTTTATATACAACCTCCTTATACTATTTCTAACAAGTCTAAATAACACTCACTCCAAATTTCTCATAAAATCAAAATTGGAATTTAAATCCACATATTTATGCTTGTTAAAAATCTAATTTTCACCACGTAAATAGATTTGGTTTGTTGAACTAATATATGAGTCACAGTTACTAATTCGAAAATTAACTTAAAAGCTTGAGCAATCTTTTTTAAAAATTAAATAATAATTTTCGAGAACCTATTGGAATTGAATATTAAGTATTAATCTATTACTTTTGGATTAATTAGTTATAAATTGAAATATGGGCTATAAAATTAAAAAGTAAAAAGCCTAATTATTCTTATGTGAAATTTTCCTTTCTTTTAATAAGGAACTGTTCAAAAAGGACAATCACCGTCTTCTGACCATATCCTCGATGACAAATTAATTTCAAAGGTACTTGAATTCTGCTTTGGCCTAGCAAGCAAAAGTAGGTTTCATCTGCCAATCGAAAACTTAAATTATGTGTTAATGGTTCTATGTCCTTGCTACAACGTTGAAAAGTAAAGTGGAAAGAGTAGATGCATGCATGAGGATGAAAATCGTAATATTTTAATAAAAGATGATCAAATATGATTTTTTTTGTAAAAATTCACATAATTGTATGTATCACCATATTTACTCGACAACCAAAATTTCATGATATAAATAATCTCGGTTACACTATCTTGTTATATATAACTTCACTTATGCATAAAATATTTATACAAGAGAAAAGGAAAAGAAAAGCCTGTAAATTATTATAACATAATTTATCAAAGTGATTGTTATGCCTTTTTTAATTATTCAGAGATAAAATGTAAGAATAAGTGGTTACACTAATTAAGCTAGATTATTTTAAAATCTTCGTGAACAAAAACTATAGGATGGAAGGATAATTATTTTATTACAAGTGATATTAGCACATGAATACAATAATCACTCACTAGACTAATGGATACAATAACTTTTTGCCCAAAATATATACCTTAATTGTTTTGACTGATGGTTTGTTGAAGAGTTTTAGCTGCCTCTCCAACTCTGATTCCTCTAATTTAGATACCTTTGTTTTTCCTTGAATCCCGTCATAACTCAGAAGAAAATATAATACCAAGAAAATTTGTTGAATAATTCTTTGATGTATCAACATTGCCTGAATACAGTTTTTTATTTATATAGGCATGGATATCAATACAATATGTCTTAAGCAACAAAATTACTACTAATTAACACAAAAATAAAGAACCCAACATGCTAATTTAAATTATTTAGCAAAATATGGAAGTACTAAGCAATGAACTTACTTGATTCAGAAGATGTATGAGAGCTAAAGTTTTTGAGCACCTATCAGCTTTGCTAGCATGAGGAAGATGTTATATAGAAGGGTAGAAGAGTTCTAAATTAGAGAGAATACATGATATTAAATTGATGTAACCTTCTGAAGCATGATTAACAGAATCTAAAGAAGATTTCGTATTAATAAATGTTTATTTCTTAGTATCAAGCAAAATCCAAAAGGGCAATCTCACCATAGATTACCAATAGAATTAACATAATGCAGATGATTATGTAAATAAAAGTTGATTTTTTTTATTTATTTCACACCCTGAAATTATTCTTGAGTTAATACTCAAGCTTGGTTGAAGAAGAAGAATGAGAAGAAATGGTTCCGTGAGAGAATTGAAATTTACAGAGAAAAGAAAAGATAGAGATGTTAGAGTAGAGAGAGAAATGAGCGTGTATTGTATATTCTGAAAAAGTAAAAACAACAATGAGTAGTGCATGTATATATATACATGTAATTAGATTAACTAACTAATTTTCTAATTAACACTAACTATGCTAACTAACTTAACTAGCATCTAATTAACTATTATCTTTCTCTACACTCTCCCTCAAGCTAGATACTGAAAAAACATCAAAAATTCCTAGCTTGGAAGAAAGATATTCATGCTGCACTTTGTTAAGCCCCTTGGTTAAAATGTCAGCAGGTTGTTCCTTTGTTGATATATATGTTGTTTTGATAAGACCTTGAATGATTTTTTCTCGGATAAAATGACAGTCGATTTCAATGTGTTTGGTCCTTTCATGAAATACTGGATTTGCTGCGATTTGGATTGCTGCTTTACTATCATTGAACACTTCAATTGGCAATTTGATATCAATACCCAGTTCTTGTAACAAACCAGTTAGCCAAGTAATTTCTGCCACTGTTGTTGCAAGGCTTCTGTACTCAGCTTCTGCTGAGCTTCTTGAAATTATTGTTTGTTTCTTGGATTTCCACGATATTAAAGAGTTTCCAATTTTAACTAAGTATCTTGAAACTGACTTTCTTGAGAAGGGACATGCAACCCAGTCTGCATCACAATAAGCTGATATAGTGTTGTTGGAATTGCTTGATAGAAGTATTCCTTGCCCTGGATTGTTCTTAATGTATTTAACAATTCTTAGAGCAGCCTCCATGTGAGATTTTTTTGATTTTTGTAAAAATTGACTTAGTGTTTGAACACTAAAGGATATATCTGGTCTTGTCATTGTTAAATATAATAGTTTGTCTATCAACCTTTGATAAGAAACTATATCTGCTAACTCTTCATTAATTAACACACTTGTATTTGTTTTGTTTATATGGTCATCATATTCTGTAGTTGTAAGTTTTATGTTTGCTTCAAGAGGAGTTATTGCTGGCTTAGCTGCTGCAACACCAGTTTCAGAGATTAACTCTAGTGCATATTTTCTTTGATGCATTAGAATTCCTTGTTTTGATCTAGAAAACTCTATTCCTAGAAAATATTTTAATTCTTCTAAATCTTTCATTTTCAAAGATTGTTGTAAATGTGCCTTAGTTTCTTCAATTAACTTTAATGAATCACCAGTTACAAGCATGTCACTAACATATATTAATACCATAGTAACACCTTCAGTAGTTCTCTTAAAAAACAGTGACTGATCATATTGACTTTGCTGAAACTTATTCTTTATTAAATCTTCTATTAGTTTAGCATTCCATTGTCTGGGTGTTTGTTTTAAACCATATAAAGATTTCACAAGTCTACATACTTTGTTCTCCCCCTGACTTGTAAATCCCTGTGGCAATTCCATATAAATCTCATCTATTAAGTCCCCTTGTAAGAAGGCATTATATACATCCATTTGATGTATGTGCCATTTATTTTTAGCTGCTATTGCTAGAATTGTTCTTACAGTTTTCATTTTTTAACTGGTGAGAATGTTTCTTTATAATCTATCCCTTCTTTTTGACTAAATCCTTTTGCTACTAACCTGGCTTTATACCTTTCCACTTCCCCTGTTGCTTTATACTTGACTTTATAAATCCATTTACATCCTATTGGAACCTTATCTGGAGGCAAGGAAACTATATCTCATGTGTGATTATTTTGAAGTGCTTCAATTTCTGCTTTTATAGCATCTATCCATTTGGGATCTTTAATAGCTTCTGAATATAGAGTAGGTTCACTAGTTGTTAATGCTTCTGTTAAATATGATTGATACTTAGGACCCAAGTGTTCATATGTGATATTTTTGATATTTCATAAGGTTTACTGTGTTGAACATTTAATGATACAAAATCTTTCATCCAGATATGTGATTTCTTTCCTCTATCTGACTTTCTTATGTTAGGTTGGGAGTTAACTTGTTGAGTAGCATTTTCAGTATTATCTGTAGTTGTTATTTGTTGGCTATTATTTTGCCCAGTTTCTACAACAGACTGTTCTTGTACACCAGTAGTTATTGTATCTTCTTGGTGACTTGAACTAGACTGTTTTGGTATATCAGAACATGTTATATCTTGTAAATTAATATTACTCTCTATGTTTGTCCTTTGTAAATTTTGGTATGTACTTTGTGTCAATAATTCTGTTAAATCTGGTTGATTGAATAAGATTTTATTATTATTCTGTTTAGTCTCAAAAGGGAATGTATTTTCTCTAAACTGAACATCCCTGCTTACAAAGAACTTTTCATCTATTAAATCATATAAAACATAATTCTTTTGAGTTGTTGCATATCCCATGTGTACAGATGGTTTTGCTCTAGGCAATAGTTTATCATTTTGATTTATTATTTTTGCATAGCACAAACATCCAATTACTTTAAGATGTTGTAGTGCTGGTTTTTTAGTATACAGCCTTTCAAAAGGAATTTTGTTGTCAATACTAGTACTAGGAACTCTATTTATTATATATACTGCAGCCATTACATAGTATCCCCAAAATTGAATTGGAATGTGAGCTTGAAACCTGATTGCTATAGTTAACTCTAAGATATGTCTATGTTTTCTCTCAGCTACTCCATTCTGTTGAGGAGTATAAGGACATGTTTTTTGATGAGTTATTCCTAGTTTTTAAGAAAGCTTTCACATATTATATTAACAAATTCAGAACCATTATCTGTTCTTATTGTCTTTATAATTACACCCAACTGTGTTTTCACAAATATAAAAAACTGTTGTACAACTACACAAACATTAGATTTCAGCTTTATTAAGAATATCCAAGTCATTCTAGATAAATCATCTACTATAGTCAAGAAAAACTTATTACCATCAACAGTAGGAACTTTATAAGGACCCCACAAGTCCATGTGAATTAGTTCAAAAAAAGTTGAAGTTTTTATACTACTAACAAGAAATGAATTTCTAGTTTGTTTTGCACAAGGACAAGTAGTACACAAATCTATTCTGTCAGCAATATTCTGCACATTTACATGAAGAATTTTCTTGAGAACTACAACAGATACATGTCCAAGTCTTCTATGCCAAAGATCAATCTCATTTGAACTAATTCTTTATTGATTTGTGTATCACTAGTAGTTAGACTAATTGCATTATTTCTTGACAAGTTTTGTCTACTGAGTATTTATAACCCAATGTCTTCTTTACCAGTCGCTTTCACCCTCCCAGTGAAGAGTTCATGAAATATGCAAAAATTAGGAAAGAAAGCAACTGAGCACCTTAACTCTTTCGTTACTTTAGAGACATATAGTAGATTATATTTAAATTGTGGAATGTAGAATACATTTGTTATGATATCATTTTCTGTTAGTTTGCTAGTTCCTATATGAGTTACTTGTGTAGTCTCTCCATTAGGCAAGTGTACTTTCTTTTGGTGACTTGATTGTACTGATGAAAATTCGTTTAACAGTTCTAACTCAGCTACCATATGATTTGTAGCTCCAGTATCAATGATCCAATCATGTAATGAACTAGAAGCTAATAAGGCATGGGGAATACCTGCTGCATTAGCTGCTGGTGTTGAAGAATTTGAACTGACCCCTTCTTTATTGAGCAGATGCACTAAATGGCCATATTGTTCCTTAGTGAATGTACAATTTTCCATCCACGGCCCATTGCCCAGTTGGCTAATTTTCTGTGAACTATTATCAGTCATTGTACCCCCAGCTAGTTGAGAATTCTGAGAATTGTTCTCATTCCAGTTGCACCTTACACCTTGACTGTTTTGTACACTTGCATCAGACATCACATTTTATGCACTGTGAGTATTCATATTTCTCTTTTTTTTTTCTAAATTTTGGAGGATATCCTACTACTTTGTAGACATTTTCTTTTGAATGTCCTTTCATCTTACACACCTCACAAAACAGATTGTTGAAAAACTTTCTATTTCTCTGATAGTTTCCACCAGCCTTAGTATACATAGCCACATCAAACTGACCAGTTCCTGCAGTAGGATTTTACCCTAATAAACCATCACTGTTGGCAACTGTTTTTGACTTTCATCACTAATCACCATAGCATATGCTTGTATCACTGATGGCATTGTACTCATTAACAAAATTTAACTCCTGGCCTGTCCATATGAGTCATTCAACCCCATTAAAAATTGACACAACTTCAATGTTTGTAAGTGAGTCACGAATTCTCTTAACTTTGGACAGTCACACCCTGGTGCTGGTACTAGAGCCTCAAACTCCTCCCAAAGATCCTTTAATCTTGAAAAATAAGCAAATACAGATGTTGTACCTTGACTGAATGTTGCTATTTCTTTGTGTAAGTTATATGATCTTGCTCTATCAACCTTGTCAAACCTCTCATGCAAGTCATTCCAAACAGCCTGTACACTAGAAGCATACATTATTCCTCCCAACAATCCACTACTTACCGAATTCATCAGCCAAGATAACACTATCGCATTTACCCTTTTCCCAGTGATTCCACAGATTTTCTGGAAAACTTTCTTTGACACAAGTTCCATCAACAAGACCTAGTTTATTTCTTACTAACAAGGCCATTCTCATAGATATAAACCATAATGAGTAATTCTCAATCCCAGTGAGCTGGAAAGAAATAATTTGTATACCAATTACATCCGATGGGCTCAAGAAGAGCAGATGGTTGTAATCGAGCCCATGCAAACCTCCTTGAGTCGGAGCTGGAGCTGGAATCACCGGTAGAACAGCGGGTTGCCCATTTTCAGCCATGCTTTACCAAGAATTTCAAAGATCGACCTCTAGATTTGAAGAATTTTTTTCTTTTTCTTTTCTTTCTGGATTCTCTTGATTTCTGTTTTGACCTGAAGAATCAAAATGATGACTTGATGAATTAAACTTTAGTTTAATCCTGCTCTGATACCATGAAATTATTCTTGAGTTAATACTCAAGCTTGGTTGAAGAAGAAGAATGAGAAGATGTGGTTCTGTGAGAGAATTGAAATTTATAGAGAAAAGAAAAGATAGAGAGATGTTAGAGTAGAGAGAGAAATGATCGTGTATTGTATATTCTGAAAAAGTAAAAACAACAATGAGTAGTGTATGTATATATATACATGTAATTAGATTAACTAACTAATTTTCTAATTAACACTAACTATGCTAACTAACATCTAATTAACTATTATCTTTCTCTACACACCCGTTGTTCGGTACTTGTACTGAACCTCAACTAAATCTAAATTCGTAACAGGACACAATAAAAGGGTGATAGATGGCCAGATTAAGTTAAATTTATCTGGGTCAAAATGGACTGAATTGATAATTTGATCATGACTTTACCCGCCCTAAGCATATTTGAGCTAAGATGAACATGGTTACTTATTACTGTTTACAATTTTTTGTGCAATATTGATTGAATGTTCATTCATGTTTACAGTACAATTTTTTTGTGTAATATCTATTTATTTTTATAAACATGGCCCTTATTTCCCAGACTCATTTTTCACGAAAATTAATTTGAAGAATTAACCTAAATAGCTGCCCGTTCGGCCGTTTAAACTGAAAATGGCCGGCTGATGTATAATATATATATATATATAATTTATGTGTAATATGTGTATAACAATATACAATCCGTATATAATCTATGTATACTGCCTAAACAAATAAACAATGAGTTTGACCAGCTATTCGTGTAAAAAGCCCATAAATCTAGGTAGCCCCATCAAGTTGAGCAATATTAATAGCTCATTTTGACCAATTTTTCATGACGATAAAAATAGCAAGAGCTAGCCAGTTTTCGGACTATCTATTCAAAAATAGCTAGCGTTTGCCAAGTCATTGAAAAATAGTCATTATTTTGCTGAAACAGAGACCGGTCCATCATAATTTACTGGAGTTCAGTGTACCTGTGTATGAACTTCCAGCATATTATGTCGGAACTCCAACATGCGAAAATTTCCAGCATGATATACTGGAGATTCGAGCACATGTGTATGAACTTCTAGCATAATATACTGGACCGGTATACTTTGCTGGAATTCCATTACCAGTATTGTAACGACCCGGCCGGTCGTTTCGAGAGTTATAACCCTGTTTCCCTCATTTCTACTTCTTTTTTGCTTTACAACTGTATTTTATCGTATGAGGTTGGTTGGTTCAAGTCCGGAGTGGTTTCGAAGTGAATTGAGACACTTAGGTCTCCTTATTAGAAGCTTAAGTTGGAATAGTCAACCGGATATTGACTTGTGTGTAAACGACCTCGAATTTGAATTTTAATGGTTCTGTTAGCTCTGTTAGGTGATTTTGGACTTAGGAGCACATCCAGAATGTGATTTGGAGGCCCGTAGTAGAATTAGGCTTGACTTGGCGGAAGTTAGAAATTCGTCAATTTTGGTCAACAGTGGAAATTTTGGTAACGGGGTTGAAATGGATTTTCGGAAGTTGGAGTAGGTTCATGGTGTCATATTTGACGTGTGTGCAAAATTTGAGGTCAATCAAACGTTGTTTGATAGGTTTCGGCGTCGTTTGCAGAATTCAAAGGTTTAGAAGTTCATTAGGCTTGAATCCGTGGTTAATTCGTGTTTTTGATGTTGTTGGAAGTAATTTGAAGATTCGACTAAGTTCATATGATGTTATGGGACGTGTTGATATGTTTTCTTGAGCTCCCGAGGGCCTCGGGTGAGTTTCGGATGGCTAACATATCATTTTGGCCTTGGTGAATAGCTTATCTGCTTCAGAATTTTGTTTTTGGTTTCCTCTTTCGATTTCGCGAGAGGAGCCTCGTGTTCGCGAAGAGTATTTTCGAGATGGTGAGTTTTTTTTCTACGCATTCGCGAAGGAGAGGATGCACATGCGAAGGGTAGGGAAGTGTGTGCATCACGAACGCGTGAATTGTGCCGCGTTCGCGAAGAAGAGTGAGGCAACTGGGGACCCTAACTCTTTGGTCTACGCGTTCGCGAGGTATGGGTTGTATTTGCGATGAGTTGAAGTTGTAAAGCTTTGTGTTCGCGAAGAATTGGCCGCATTCGCGAAGAGATAATTGGGAGGAAGTCGAGGTTGGTCTACGCGAATGCGAGAGGACGGTCGCGTATGCGAAGAAGAAAATCTGGGCAGACAATATTAATTTTAAAAAAAATGAGGGTTTGAGCCCGTTTTTCATATTTTGATCTATAGAAGGGATTTTCGTGAAGTTGATCGGGTTAAGTGCTTTCTACTTGGTTTTGGTTAAATACGATGATTACATCTTTGATTTTATCATCTAAATTGTGATTTGGGATGAGAAATTTAGGAAAAAGAGGAAGAACCTTTGAGTTAGATTTTTGAGGTTTTGAATGAGATTTTGTTATCGAATTTAAGCAAATTTAGTATGGTTAGACTCGTGAGTGAATGAGCTTGCGGGTTTTGTGATTTTTGTCGGATTTTGAGATGTGGGCCCGGGGGCCGGGTTCAGTCCAGTTTCGGATTTTTGGCTATAATTTGGTATTTTTCTTGTGGAATTTATTCCTTTAGCCCATATTGATCGTATTGTCTTGCTTGTGACTAGATCCGGGGTATTGTGAGGCCTGTTCGAGAGGAAAGAGCATTCCAGAGTAGGATTTCCATGCTGTTGAGGTAAATAATAGTTTTAAATATGGTTTGAGGGTATGAAACCTGGAGTTTGGTATAATGTGACTATTTCGAGGTGACACCCATGCTAGGTGACGGTCGTGTGAGTGTACACCGTGAGAAATTGTGACTTGGTCTGTCCAGTGAGACTGTTAAGCCTAATAGCCTTTTTATGCTTATATTTATTACTTGTCTGCTAGAAATTTGACTGCCCTTCATGTTAGAAATCATGCTTAGGCTATGTACCTGCTTATAGTTGTTATATTCAGTCATAGTAATTCTTGCACCTATTTACCTCAGTATCTGTTATTTCCCTGCTGATACACCATAACATTCTAATTTGGGCTATTTCCCTTTCTTTATTGAGGGTTGTGAGACTAGATAGATTCATGACTGAGTGAGGTTAAGGGCATGTTTGTGAGGTATTATACCTTAGCACGTGAGTTGTCCGTGCAGATTCTGATATGATATGGTAGCACGTGAGTTGTCCGTGCAGATTATAGCACTTGGGTTGTAGGAGTCCCTCCGTATCCTGAACATCCCTAGTGACCGCTGGTACCTATTGAGCATGTGTATTGAGGGCTGAGAGCCGAGTGTTGAGTTATTGAGAGTTTGAGTGACAGTACCCTGTGAGGTTGCATCTGTTCCCCTTTGTTGATGCATTTAGTTGATATTTGGTTTTACTTGAACTTAGTAAATATGAAACTGATTTGACTCATGTTACTGGCATTGCTCATGTTTACTCTTAGACTTTGAAAATTATCAAATGAACTGTTCAGTATAGCTCGTCACTGCTTCTCAGTCTCTTATTTATTTCTGTTACTTGCTGAGTCGGTTGTATTCATACTACACACTGCGCTTCATGTGTTGATCAGGTGTGTTTGAGCACGGAGACCGTTGAGAGGCGTGATCGAGTTCTAGAGACTACGAGGTAGCTGCCAACGTCCGCAGGACCTTGTTTCTCCTTTTATATTTATTTCTGCTTTGTATTACTACTTAGACACTGATTTTATTAATTTTGATATTTAGACGCTCATGACTTGGTGACACCCTGATGTTTGGGGTTAGTTTTCCGAACTTTGATTCTATTTTGATTTTAATTTTGGTTTTTATGAAAATTCCTGATATGGAAAAGTTTTAAATTACTTTTATATTTTAATTATGAAGTATTTTGGGTAAATCGGCTTGCCTAGTACCATCGATAGGCGCCATCACGAAATGTTAGGTGTGGGGTCGTGACAAGTATATTTTGCTGAAACTCCAGTATATTATGCTGGAGTTCTAGTATAGTATACTGGAATTCCAGTGTATATTATTCTGGAGTATTTTTCCGATTTTGAATAGTGTTTTCGTTAAGATTTATCTTTACATGAAAAATGGTTAAATTTCGATTACTTTTGAAACTGTGGCTATTTTCTAATGACCACTTGTAAATCTGTCTATTTTTTTATTTCTCCAGACGTGTTAAATTCCGCCAAGCCCAAACGAACCCGTGAAAATCACACTATAATGGGCCACATTCGCAACTGGTCCGCAAATTACTAAGAATTTTATAAAGGGAAAACATCAGCTATGTCCAATTCAAAAAATATTACTAATATTAGCCAAACATTACCAATATTAGCCAATTAGCTATATGTAGCCAAAAAATATCAAAATTTTCTTTCTTTTGAGTGGGTGTTATTAGAATAGATTGGGTACATCTTAAGGAGCTTGAATCTCAATTTTGAGATGATTTGGTGGAGTTTTGAGATGGTTTGAAATTGAAAGTTCAAAGTAGAAGATGAATTATAAAAAAAAAATAGGTGTAACACACTGTGTATCACATATGTATCATATTTATATCAAATATGCATCACATGTATATCCATGTATACCTGTGTGTGAGATACATGTGTTGCAGAAGAAATTTTTGAACTCGATCTTAACTACCAATTTTGATGTCAAATCAGTCCAAATCACTTCCAGTCTTCCTCAAAATTTGTATATTGACTCATCTATATGTTTTCAATGAATCTCAACCACCATACCATTAAAACAAATCTCTCTCTCTCTCTTAATATATATATATGTGTATGTGTGTGTGTGTATGTGTGTGTGTGTGTGTGTGTGTGTGTGTGTGTGTGTGTGATGACCCAAAAGGTCATGCCGTGTAATTGTAGCTAAATCTGTGTTCTGAGGCCGTGAAAACCTCCTTTTATCTAACCTCGATCTACGTGCACATCCCGGGCGTGTAGTCGGGAAGCCGTTATGTGAAAATAGATAAAATGAAGATTTTTATAATAATTATTAGAATAAAGTTGACTTTGGTCAACATTTTTGGTAAACGGACCCGGACCCGTGATTTGACAGTCCCGGAGGGTCCGTAGGAAAATATGGGACTTGGGCGTATGCCCGGAATCGAATTCCGAGGTCCCAAGTCCGAGAAATAAATTTTTTAAGAGAATTATTTTCTGAAAAATATAAAGGCTTTTGAAAATAAAATTTGATGTGAAACCTGTGTTATCGGGCCTGTATTATGTTCCGGAGCCCGGAACAGGTTCAATATGGTTATTATGTGTTATCTGTGAAATTTGGTTAGAAACGGACTTGGTTTGACGTGTTTCGGATCAAAAATGAAAATTGGAAGTTTATGAAGTTTTGAGAATTTTTATAGAATTTGATGTTTAATTCGATGTTTATGATGTTATTTCGGTGTTTTGATTAGTCGAATAAGTCCGTCGGATGTATTTGAGGTTGTGTGCATATTTGATTTTGAGCCCCGAGGGCTCGGGTGAGTTTCGGGTAGGTGTCGGAGTGCAAAACTTAGGAAAAATCTAGTGTTTTGGCAATTTTCTGGTGTCTGATGTGTTACACTATGCGATCGCATAGGTGTAGTTGCGATCGCATAGCAGTGTGTGTGGGGGTGACACTGTTGCACTATGCGATCGCATAGGAGGTTAGGAAGCTGTGGGGGGGGGCTGGTTAATTGTCTTGTGCGATCGCGTTTGTCCTTCTGCGATCGCGGAGCTTAGGGGACCTTTCCACTGTGCGATCGCATTTCTCCTTTCGCGATCGCACAGGTATAAAACGCCCAGTCATTTTAAAGCCCCAAAACAGAATACTTACACGGGATTTAACCCATTTTTCTCAAACTTCTTCTTCCCCAACCCTCTTCGGAAATTTTGGAGCATCTTTTCCACCATAACTTCATAGGTAAGTAATCCTAACTTCATTTTCTTCCATTTTCATCAACAATTATTAGATTCTAGACCTAAAATCATGGAAATAAAGGTTAGAAATTGGGGTTTTGGGTAGAGTTAGGGCTTTTTGAATTTTTGGGAATTTGACCTCATTTTGGGGTCGGATTTCAAAACAAATTGTATATTCGGGCTCGTGGGGGAATGGATGATCGGGTTTTGGTCCGAACCTCGTGTTTGAACCAAGCCGGCCTCGTGTTTGAACCAAGAGGAAAAGCGGTGCTAGAGACTTGATTTTCATTCTTGGAGCTAGGGTAAGTGTTTGGCCTAAACCTAGCTTGAGGGAAATAGGTGTTGAGTCATATGTGCTACGTGTTATTATCATGTTCAATGTATAGGTGAGGTGACGAGTACCTATACCTTGTTGTCTAGCATGCCCGTGAGTCATATCTTATGGTATATGTGTTTTTCTTCGATATCCACTGTGCTATGAAGTATATTTCATTTCGGAGATTGTAAAATTGTTGGAAATACTTGGTTGTGAACACTGTTGAATAGTTGTACGGTTGAGGATTATTTGGTTATGTTGTACATTCAGTGAGATTGGTTATAGTTGTGTCCCCTGCCGGGACAGTGATATTTCTGTTATTGTTCCCTTGCCGGGATGTTGTAAAATTATGGTTTGTATTGTGGTCCTTCCTTGCCAAATCGTTGTTCTGGTTATTGTTTGGGTGAGGAAGAGTGTAAAGCACAAAGGGTGATACCGTATATTTATTTATTGCATTGTGAGGATGAGAGTGTAAAGCGCGAAGGGTGATGCCGTGCCATGATTTTATATTTTTAAAAGTACGAAGGGTGATGTCGTGCCATGATATGAGAGATAATGCATGAAGGATAATGTCGTGCCATGATATTGTGAGGTAAAAGCACGAAGGGTGATGTCGTGCACTTGTTTTGGTGAGAACGAGAGTAAATCACGAAGGGTGATGTCGTGCACTTGTTTGTCCTCTGTTCTTATTCATATTAGACGGCCGTCATGCTCTGTTACTCAATAATTGTTTTCCCCTTTGTACCCCAGCATGTTTTCCCCCTATTTGTACTTAACTGTTTTAGTTCCCACCGTTATTCCTGTTATATATTATTGAATAGCACAGGTGTTTATTATTTGTCGTTTCCTAGCCTCGTCACTACTTCGCCGAGGTTAGGCTCGACACTTACTCAGTACATGGGGTCGGTTGTACTGATGCTACACCTGCACTTCTTTATGTTGTGCAGATTATGGTACCGGACCCGGTGGACAGCGATCGAGGGAGTATCCTTCAGTCCACAGGCAACACTGAGGTAGTCCTGCAAGCGTCCGCAGGCCTTGGCGTCACCTCCTATTCCTTTCCATTTTTGTCTTTTCTTGTATTTCCAAGACAGTTGTACATGTTTATTTCAGACTTTGTTTTTAGTATTCTTAGACAGTCCGTGTATTTGTGGTGCCAGTTCTGGGGTGTTACTAAGGATTTTGTAGTATCAGATACTTGAAGATGTTATATTTCATAGCTTCCGCATGGTTATCTATACTTGTTATCACTTATCGCCTTTTCTTTAAATGCCTAATAATAAGGAAATAAACATGTTAACCAGAACGTTGTCTTGTCTAGCGGGTTCAGCATTAGACGCCATCACGGTCCTGACGGTGGGATTTTGGGTCGTGACAATACATATATATATATATATATATATATATATATATATATATATATATATATATATATATATCCTATAAAATTTCCTTCCCGTCTTGCATCTAATGTTTCCAATCACACTTAAAAATATGAAAAGAGATCTTTCTATGTGATTCTTGGAGAGAAAGAACCTTATTTCTTTGAATTTTCAATTTTTATGTGTTTGGCTAGTTTGGGTAAGTTTATGATTATTGGCTAGAGGTTGGTAAGTTGGGACTTTTTTGGGACACTTATGTAGGATTCCGTTTTACAAATAGTCACTGTAAATGAAAGAGTAAAATTCATGGGTGGTCATTTAACTTTGTGTTCATTTTACCCTAAATTCACTTTTCTTTTTCTTATTGTGTAAAAGTCGTTCAACCTTGTGTTCATTACCCAAAAGTCACTTTTCTTTCTTATGTTACACAAAAATTATTTCAATATGCTCTAATTATCACAATCGTCACTTTGACCAGATTTTACAAAACTTTCACCTGAAAAGTCTATTATGCCCTTGGTATATTAAATCATCCCGTTATGTATTACCTTATATATTATATACTATGTAATATATTTTTGCCTAAGTATTTTACTTATTGTTAAAATAACTTTATATTATTTTATAATATTATCACGACCCGAAATTCCCACCGTTGGCAGCGTGATGGCGCCTAACATTCACTTGCTAGGCAAGCCAACATTAAAGACTCAATAAGAAAGAATCTTAAAACTTACAACGAATAACAACAATTAACACATAATGAATTAATAAGAAAACGAGAATTCATAACAAAACCGAATATTTATACATAACTACCCATGATCTGGAGTCACAACTCACGGCTTCTATGATTTAACTACAAATATATGGCTGAAAGAAAATACAATTGTTTACGAGTCAAAGAAACAGTAAACTGAAACAGGTAGAAGGGGACTCCAGAGTCTGCGTACGTCGACAGATCTACCTTGGGTCTCCTTTGTGGTGAGGTCAGCAGCTAGTCTCAGGATCAACTCGGACCGACACCAGAATCTACACAGGAAGTGCAGAGTGCAGTATCAGTACAACCGACCCCATGTAATGGTAAGTGTCGAGCCTAACCTCAGCGAAGTAGTGGAGAGGCTAGGACAAGACACCCACAAAAAATATGTGCAGTATAATCATACATATAGCAATAACAGTAACAAATGAAATAAGAAAACAAATATCGGGAAGGGGATATGCTGAGGGATTCACAATATAAGAAATAAAAAACAATGATAAAACTGGATCAATCAATATGCCTCAAACAGATAAAACAAGTAAAAGCGGTAAAGGAAACTGCACAACATCACCCTTCGTGCTTTTACTCTCAACCATACCATATGAAACAATAGAACGACACGGCATCACCCTTCGTGCATTAACTCTCTCATAATATGACATGACATCACCCTTCGTGCATTATCACTCACAAAACATGGCACGACATCACCCTTAGTGCAGTAACACTCGCTCACAAACATTTGCACGGCATCACCCTTCGTGCTTTACAGTCCACCTCACCAATACAAGGAACAATAACAACAGAGAGATAGAAATATCAAAATCAGTCTTACTTCAACATTTATGCCATAATACCAACCTCGGCTTTGAGCCAATACTCAACAAATACCAAATTCCCATAAAACATGGTAAAAGCTTCTTAACATAACGGAAGGCTAAGCTAAGCATGAACAATACGATTAAAGAATACAACAGTTACAAGAATAAGACTCTCGCATGCTATGACTTGACATCAACACATAGGTGCTCGTCACCTCACCTATACATTGTACTCAACAACCATACAAGTAGCAAATAGTCAAATAATACCTCATCCCTCAAGCCAAAGTTAGACACAATACTTACCTCGCTCCAAATGCCAAATTCAAAGCTCAACCACCGCTTTTCCTGTAGATTCCACCTCCAAACCACTCGTATCTAGTCATAATTAACTTAATAACATTAATTATTGTTAAGGAAGTCAATTTCAATACATAAATATAGGTTTTCCAAACTTTCCCCCAAAAAGTCAAAAATCGATCTCAGGCCCGCTTGGTTAAAACTCGAGGTCCAGATCCAAACCCATTCACCCCCGAGCCCGAATATGTAATTAGTTTCGGAATCCGACCCCAAATTGAGGTCTAAATCCCCAATTTTCAAAAACCCCCAATTCTTCCAAAATCCCTAATTTCAACTATGAACACCCTAGATTTTAGGTGGAAATTTCATGAAATGCAATGGATAATTATACCAACACTTTGGGGGAAGAAATTTCCTTTTGAAAATCGCCCTAGGTATTCTATCTTTTGAAAGTTTGAAGAAATGGCTTGAGTCCCGTTTTGGGACTATTTTTAAACCACTAGGCAGGCCTTCTTCAAGTTCGCAAAGGGCCTGCCACTTTTGTGAAGGGTAGCGGACCAGAAGGTCTACGCGTTCGAAAAAGGTTGTACACGTTCGTGAGGGTCTGTCCCCCTGGGCCATCGCGTTCACGTAAAACAAACTATAGATCCTAGCCCACCTACATTTACTCTATGCGTTTACGTGATGTTGGTCGTGTTCCCGAAGAACAAACCCCCCAGTGCTCCGCGTTCGCGACCACTTTTTAACATAAAAGATTCGAACATAAAATTTTTCTGAAAACATGCCCCGATTGCGCACGCAAATCGAGGAGGGTAAAAATAGAATTTTTAAGGCTAAAGAGCGCAAAATTGAGTTCTAAAATATAAGATGACCTTTTGGGTCATCACAATCTCCACTTCTAAAATAACTGTTCGTCCTCGAGCGGACATAGAAAAGTACCTGAACTGGTGAATAGGTGGGGATATCTACTCCGCATGTCCGACTCGGACTCCCAAGTAGCTGCCTTAGGGGATGACCTCTCCACTGCACTCGAACTGAAGGATAACTCGTTGATCTCAACTGACGAACCTGTCGGTCTAGAATAGCCACTGACTCCTCCTCATAAGTCAAATCCTCATCCAACTGGACAGAGCTAAAGTCTAACACATGGGACGCGTCACCATGATACTTCCGGAGCAGGGACACATGGAATACTGGATGAACTGCTGATAACCCTGGAGGTAACGCAAGTCTATAAGCCACCTCTCTCACTCTCTCTAGAATCTCAAAAGGCCCGATATATCTAGGGCTCAACTTGCCATTCTTTTCAAACCTCATGAAACCCTTCATGGGTGACACTCGTAGTAATACTCTCACCCCGACCATGAATACCACATCACAAACTTTACTGTCGGCATAACTCTTTTTCCTGGACCGAGTTGTGCAAAGACGATCCTGTATAATCTTCACCTTGTCCAAGGCCTCCTGAACTAGATCAGTACCCAACAACCGAGCCTCTCCCGGCTCCAATCATCCAACTGGCGACCGAAACTGCCTACCATATAATTCCTCATATGGAGCCATCTAAATGGTCGACTGGTAGCTATTGTTGTAGGCAAACTCTACGAGGGGCAATAACTGATCCCATGATCCTCCGAAGTCTATAACACAAGCGCATGACATATCCTCCAAGATATGAATAGTACGCTCGGACTGTCCATCTATATGAGGATGGAATGTTGTGCTCAACTCAACCTACATACCCAACTCACGTTGTACTGCCCTCCAAAAGTGTGAGGTTAACTGCGTACCTCGATCAAAAATAATAGACACTCGCACACCGTGTAAACGGACGATCTCCCGAATAAAATCTCTGCCAACCGCTCTGAAGAATAGGTAACTTCCACAAGGAGTGAAGTGTTCTGACTTAGTCAGCCTATGTACAATTACCCAAATGGCATCGAACTTTCTCTGAGTCCGTGGGAGTCCAACAACAAAGTCACTAGTGATATGATCCCACTTCCACTTAGGAATCTCTATCTGCTGAAGTAAACCCCCGGGGTCTCTGATGCTCATACTTCACTTGCTGACAATTCAGGCACCGAGCTACATAAGCAACTATATCCTTCTTCATCCTCCTCCACCAATAATGTTGTCGTAAGTCCTGGTACATCTTGGCGGTGCCCGGGTGAATAGAATACTGAGAATTATGGGCCTCATTAATAATCAACTCATGAAGCCCATCAATATTAGGCACACACATGCGACCCTGCATCCTCAAAACTCCGTCATATCCAACAGTAACCTGCTTGGCACCACCGTGCCGCACTGTGTCCCTAAGGACAAACAAATGAGGATCATCATACTGTAGATCTCTGATACGCTCAAACAAGGAAGAAAGAGCGACGATGCAAGCTAGAACATGCCTGGGCTCTGAAATATCCAACCTCACAAACTGGTTGGCCAAAGTCTGTACATATGAAGCTAGCGACCTCTCACCGACTGGAATGAATGCAAGGCTTCCCATACTCACGGCCTTCCTATTCAATGCATCGTCCACCACATTGGCCTTCCCTGGGTGATACAAGATGGTGATATCATAGTCTTTCAATATCTCCAACCACCTCCTCTGCCTAAAATTGAGATCCTTTTTCTTGAACAAATACTGAAGGCTGCGATGATCCGTGAAGACCTCACACGACACGCCATACAGATAGTGCCTCCAAATCTTCAGTGCATGAATAATGGCTGCCAACTCTAAATCATGGATAGGGTAATTCTTATCATGAACCTTCAACTGCCGATATGCATTTGCAATCACCCTGCCCTCCTGCATCAATACTGCTCCAAGCCCAACACGAGAGGCATCATAATATACATTGTAAGATCCTGAACCTGATGGAAACACCAAAACCAGTGTTGTAGTCAAAGCTATCTTGAGCTTCTGAAACCTTGCCTCACACTTGTCTGACCACCCGAATGGGACACCCTTCTGGGTCAACCTGGTCAATGAGGCTGCTATAGAGGAAAACCCCTCCACAAAATCGACGGTAATAACCCGCCAAACCCAAGAAGCTCCTGATCTCCGTGGCTGAAGTTGGTCTAGGCCAGTTCTTGACTGCCTCAATCTTCTTAGGATACTTGAATTCCCTATGATAATACAATGTGTCCCAAGAAAGCGACTGAATCCAACCAAAAGTTGCACTTCAAAATTTTTGCATATGACTGACTATCTCTCAGAGTCTGGAGAACTATCCTAAGGTGCTGCTCATGCTCCTCCCCACTGCGAGAGTATATCAAGATGTCATCAATAAACACAATCTTAAAGGAATCCAAATAAGGCTTGAACACATGGTTCATCAAATCCATAAATGTTGCTGGGGCATTAGTCAACCTAAGGACATCACCAGAAACTCATTGTCCCCATACCGCGTCCGAAAATATGCTTAGGGACATCAGATGCCCTAATCCTCAACTGATGGTAGCCAGATCTCAAATCAATCTTCGAAAATACCTTGGCACCCTGAAGCTGATCAAATAAATGATCAATCCTCAGCAATGGATACTTGTTCTTGATGGTGACTTTGTTCAATTGCCAATAATCTATACACATCCTCATAGACCCATCCTTCTTCTTTACAAACAAAACCGGTGCACCCTAGGGCGAGACACTAGGTCTAGTGAAGCCCTTATCAAGAAAATCCTACAACTATTCCTTCAATTCTTTCAACTCTGGTGGGGCCATCCGGTATGGTGGAATGGAAATTGGCTGAGTGCCCAGAGCTAAATCAATATCCCTGTCGGGTGGCATCCGACAGGTATGCAAGAAATACCTCTAGAAACTCATGAACAACAAGCACAGAATCCATAGAAGGAACCTCCGCACTAGAATCACGAACATAAGCCAAATAAGCCAAACACGCCTTCTCAATCATAGACTGAGCCTTTATATAATAAATAACCCTGCTGGTAGAACGGCCAGGAGCCCCTCTCCACTCTAATCGAGGAAAATCAAGCAAGGCTAAGGTCACCATCCTAGCGTGACAGTCCATAATAGCGTGGTAAGATGACAACCAATCCATGCCCAATATAACATCGAAATCAATCATATCGAGGAGTAGAAGATCTGCACTGGTCTAAAGACTCCCAATAGTGACCACACATGAATGATATACACAATCTACGAAAATAACATCCCCCACATGTGTGGACACATATACCGGGGCACTCAAAGAATCACGAGGCACAACCAAATATGAAGCAAAATAAGATGACACATAGGAGTAAGTAGATCCCGAATCAAATAGAACTGAAGGATCTCTACTGCAAAATAAAACAGTACCTGTAATAATAGCATCGGACGACTCAGCCTTAGTTCTGGCTGGAAAAGCATAGCATTGGGTCTGGGCTCCACCACTCTGAATCATATCTCTGGGGCGACCTCTAGCTGGCGGGCCTCCACCTCTAACGGCCTGACCTCCACCTCTAACAATCTGACCCCTATCTCTAACTGTCTGACCCATGCCTCTGGCACGAAAACTCTGATGTTGTGAGCTGCTCGACGCACGAGGGAAAAATCTAGCAATGTGCCTTGGATCACCACAAGTATAACAAGACCTCGGCTGTTGTGACTTCTAGCCATGAAACTGACCCTGTCGACATGAATAACCACCCTGAAAACTCTAGAGAGGAGGTGCACTAATAGGATCTGGTGACACACTGTAGGTTGGCTGATCAGAATAAGGCATATGAGCGCCACGACTACCTAGGGCACCGTGGGATTCCTGGAGTGCTAATGAAATAGCCTGGGAGGATGGCCTCTACCATAAGTACCCCTGCCTCCAGATGAGGCACCGCTGAACTCACCAAAATGACGAGGTCTTTTGTCCGACCCCTGACCTCCCTGTCCAAGAACCATCTCGACTCGTCTGGCAACATTAGCCACATCCTGGAAAGAAATCTCACGACCCAGAATTCCCACCGTCAGGACAGGGACGACGCCTAACATTCACTTGCTAGGCAAGCCAACATTAGAAACTCAATAAGCAAGAATCTTAAAACATACACTGAATAACAACAATTAACACATAATGAATTAATAAAAAAGCGGGAGTTCATAACATAACCAAATATTTATACATAACTACACATGATCTGGAGTCACAACTCACAGACCTCTATGATTTAACTACAAATATCTGGCTGAAAGAAAATACAACTGTTTACGAGTCAAAGAAAAAGTAAACTGAAACAGGTAGAAGGGGAATCTAGGGTCTGCGGACGTCGGCAGATCTACCTTGGGTCTCCTTTGTAGTGAGGTCAGCAGCTAGTCTCAAGATCAGCTCGGACCGACACCAGAATCTGCACAGGAAGTGGAGAGTGTAGTATCAGTACAACCGACCCCATGTACTAGTAAGTGTGGAGCCTAACTTCAGCGATTTAGTGACGAGGCTAGGATAAGACACCCACAAATAACTTATTCAGTATAATCATACATATAGCAATAACAATAATAAAAGAAATAAGACAAGAAATATTGGAAGGGGACATGCTGAAGGGTTCACAATATAAGGAATCAAAAACAGTGATAAAACTGGATCAATCAATATTCCTTAAACAGATAAAACAAGTAAAAATAGTAAAGGAAACTGACTGCATCGCCCTTCGTGCTTTTACTCTCAACCTCACCATATGAAACAATAGAACGACACGTCATCACCCTTCATGCATTAAATCTCTCATACTATGACATGACATCACCTTTCGTGAATTATCACTCACAAAACATGGCATGGCATCACCCTTCGTGCATTAACACTCGCTCACAAACATTTGCACAACATCACCCTTCGTGCTTTACACTCCCCTCACCAAAACAAGGAACAATAACAACGGAGAGATAGAAATATCAAAATCAGTCTTACTTCAATATTTAATGCCATAATACCAACCTCGACTTTGAGCCAATACTCAACAAATACCAAATTTCTGTAAAACATGATAAAAGCTGCTCAACATAATGAATGGCTAGTCCAAGCCTGAACAATACGATTAGAGAATACAATAATTACAAGAATAAGACTCACTCACATGTTATGACTCGATATAACACATAGGTTCTCTTCACCTCACCTATACATTGTACTCAAGAACCATACACGTAGCTAATAGTAAAATAATACCTAATCCCTCAAGTCAAAGTTAGACACAACCCTTACCTCGCTCCAAAGGGCAAATTCAAAGCTCAACCACCACCTTTCCTCTATATTCCACCTCCAAAACACGTGTATCTAGTCATAATTAGCTTAATAACATTAATTATTTCCAAAGAATTCAATTTCAATACATAAATATAGGTTTCCCAAACTTTCCCCTAAAAAGTCAAAAATCGACCCCGGTCCCGCTTGGTCAAAACTCGAGCTTCGGACCAAAACGCATTCACCCTCGATCCCGAATATGTAATTAGTTTTGGAATCCGACCCTAATCGAGGTCTAAATCCCCAATTTGCAAAAATCCCCAATTCTTCCAAATTCCCTAATTTCTACCATGAACACCCTAGATTTTAGAAGGAAATTTCTTGAAATGCAATGGGTAATTAAAAGAAAATGGTTTGAAATCACTTACCTACTCTTTGGGGAGGAAATGCCTTTTGAAAATCGCCCCTAGGTCTTCTATATTTTGAAAGTTTAAAGAAAGGGCTTGAGTCTCGTTTTGCGACTGTTTTTAAATCACTGGGCAGGCCTTCTTCGCGTTCGCGAAGGGCCTGCCGCGTTCATGAATGGTAGTGGCCCAAAAGGCCTACGCGTTCGTGATGGTCTGTCACCCCGAGCCATGGCGTTCGCGAGTCTTGGCTCGCGTTTGCGTAGAACAACCTACAGATCCCAACCCACCTCCATTTTTCTCTACGCGTTCGCGTGATGCCGATCGCGTTAGCGAAGAACAAACTCCCCAGTTCTCCGCGTTCGTGACCATGGCATCCCGTTCGCATTGAATAAACCCTTCCCTAGACCGCGAGAGTAGCTTCGCGAACGTGGAGAAGAAAACCAGAAACACTTACTGCAACAAGAAAACCAGGTTTTCCCAAGTTCAAAACATCACGAAGCCTATCTGAAACTCACCCGAACCCTCAGGGCTCCAAACTAAACATGCACACAAGTATAAAAATATCATACAAACTTGATCGCGTGATCAAATCGCCAAAAATAAACCTAGAACTATGAATTTAGCACCAAGTTGAATGAAATTTTCAAGAAAGCTTCAAAACCTCTATTTTCTCAACCGAATGTCCAAATCACGTCAAAGTAACTCCGTTTCATACCAAACTTCACATACAAACCATAAATACTATATTGAACCTGTACTGGGCTCCGAAACTGAAATACGGGCCCGGTATCAACAATGCCAAACATTAAGAAATTCTTAAAATCATATTTTCATACTATTAATTTTCCATAAAAATTCATATATCGAGCTAGGGACTTTATAATTTGATTTGAGGCATACGCCCAGGTCTCATATTTAAATACGGACCCACCGGGACTGTCGAAACACAGGTCCGGTTCCATTTACTCAAACGTCAATCGAAGTCAACTAACATCAATTTTTAAGGCATAATTTATTATTTTCATCATTTTTCAACATAAAAGCTTTCCGGAGACATGCCTAGACTGCACACGCAAATCGAGGAGGGGAAAAATGAGATTTTAAGGCTAAAGAGCACATTCAAACATGAACATATATTGAAACATAAAAATGACAAAAATATTTTTTTTTAATATTTGTTTAAAATAATAAAAACATATTTAGTTAACAAATGTTTTTTATAAGTCAAAAAAACTTTCAAAAAACTTCAAAGATATTTGTGTTTAATATTAAATATTTTAAAGCTTTTATTTGTTAATAATTTTTTACAAGTGTTAATTTGATGTGTGAGTGTGCTAAATGTGGGTATTTTTTATTTGGTTACCAAATACGGCTTCACTGATAAATCTGTGAGCTTTATATTTATAAGTTTTGTTAAAAATATTTCAATATGTATGTTTAAGAATATTTACTTGAGAGTTATTTACATTAATGTTACTAACAAATTTACTAATGCTACCTGTATATCTTGAAAATTAATGTTAAGGCAAAATTAAATGAATATATTATAAAAATAATAAACCAAATAATATTAAGTTATTTTAATTATAATTAAAATAATTAGGTAAATATATATTATACAATATATAATATAGAAGGTATTACATAAATGGAGGGATTTATGATGTCAAGGGCATAATTGTAACGACCCGGCCGGTCATTTTGAAGATTTAAGCTCCGTTCGGTGGCATAAGGTCTTTAAAAGCTTCGTGTGATGATTATGGACTTAGGCATGCATTCAGATTTAGATTTGGAGGTCCGTAGGGTGATTTGAAGCATTTCGGCGAAAGTTGAAGTTTAGAACGTGGAAAGGTTTGACCAATAGTTGAATTTGGTAATATTGGGGTCGGAATGTGATTCTGAGAATTGGAACACCTCCGTTATGTCTTTTGAGACTTGCCCGCAAAATTTGACGTCATTCCGGGTTGATTTGATAGGTTTCATCGTGAATTTTAGAAGTTGGAAGATTGAAAGTTCATAAGTTCGATTCGTGGTGCGATTTGTATTTTAGTCGTTGTTTGATGTTATTTGAGACCCCGAGCGATTCCGTGTTAGATTATAGAACTTGTTCATGTGTTTAGACGGGGTCTCGGGGGCCTCGGGAGTGTTCCGGGTGGGCTACGGGTCAATTTCTCCTATTTTTGAAGTGTTGTTTCTGTTTTCTAGTGTTCTTCTTCGCGATTGCGAAGCTCCTTTCGCATTCGCGAAGTGTCTATGTTGAGCGCCTCAATTTCCTTCTTCACGTTCGCGTAGTATGCCTCGCAATCACGTAGCTCTGCACATTTCCTTCATCGCGTTCACGTCCTCCATTCCGCGTTCGCGTAGCCGAAACCAGGCCCTGAGCACTGGTCGTTACTCTTCGCATTCGCGTGTTTCCCTACACGTTCGTGTAGGTTCCCGTCTTTTCTTCTCCGCGTTTCTTGGCAGCCTTAATTTTTCTTCTTCGCGAACGTGTCCCTTTCTCCGTGTTCGCGATGCTTTCAGACCTGGGCAGAATATAAGTTTTCCAAATCGAGGGTTAGGCCATTTTTATCATATTTTGACTTGTAGAGCTCGATTTTGAGCGATTCTTTGTAGGATTTTCAAGAATAACGATTGGATAAGTGTTCTTCACCTAGAATTTAATATATTCCATGATTTTTATCTTTATTTTTATCATTTAATTTGTGTTTTGAGTTGAGAAAAATGTTGGTTCTTGAAGAAAGTTTTCAAAATGAAAAATCATGATTTGAGGGACGAAATGGTATCAGAATTTAATAATTTTAGTATGATTGAACTCGTATAGGAATGGGTGTTCGGGTTTTGTAAAATTTGTCGGGTCCGAGGTGCGAGCCCGAGGGTCAACTTTTGGGGTCGATTTTTAGATTTTTGATAAAGATTGAGACTTTATGATCCGAAATAGTTTCTTATGAACTTTATTTGTGCTTTGAAGTTATTGTGGTTATATTTGAGCCGTCTGTAGGTCATTGAACCCGAGAAGTATCTTCTGTTAAGTGTCTTGTCTAACTTTGTGTGGGGGAAACACAACCCCTTAGGAATTGAGTTATCTTGTTATGTGAAAGACGTGTACGCAAGGTGACACGTGGGTACACAGTCTATATGTGGTATTGAACGGTTTAGATTGTCTAGCCTCTTTCCATGCTTTTAGTTAAGTTGTCATAACATGTGGTATCTCGTTATTAGACTACTCTTACATGATCTATATGAGGTGGTTAGTCCTTATTAGCCTCTTATTTGTTATTTGTCCCTTATATGCCTTGGTTGTAGTCATTTCCTTCATTATTATCTTTTTACCTCTATAGTGTTGAGTTATTCTATTGCTACGTGCATATCTGCTATGTGTCCAAGTTGTTATGAATACCTACATAGTTATCATGGGCCTTACATGTCTTGTTTTCTCGTAAAGGTTGTTGTATTCCTTTGATATTTACGTAGTTCCCTTGTTGTCGTGTACTCATACTCTTGGTTGCAGAAATTCTTATAATTGAGTTGTTGAATTATTATTGTTGATTTATATTATTGTACGGGGGATCGGGTGCATGCCGCAACAGGTGAAATAAGGAAGGTGGTGGAATAAGGGAGGATATTTATATTGTAATATTGTTTATTGTACGATGGAATCGGGTTGCATGCCGTAATAGGTGAAATAAGGATGGATTATTATGGTGAAATAAGCGTGAAATACGATATTGATATTATATGGTGGGATCGGGTTGCGCGCCACAACATATTATGTTTATTGTTATGATATTGATGTTAATTGTATGGTGGGATCGGGTTGCACGCTGCAACAGGTGAAATAAGGGTGGATTATGATAGTGAAATAAGGATGAATTATGATATTGATATTATATGGTGGGATCGAGTTGCACGCCGCAACATATTTGTGTATTTGGTATTCTCTGTTTTATTGTATTGGCTTCACTGCCTTCGCACAAGATTCCGAGGATTTGTATTCTCCGGGTTTCATTGCCTTTTGAGGATTTAGTCATTTTAATTGACATTACTGCTTTACCGTCATTTTCTAAGCCCTTTTCCTAATACTATTATTCTGGTGAATTGATTTTCAAAGCGAATGTACTACGTTGAGTCATTACCTCCTGCCCTGCTGAGTCGTTAGTAAAATTGTGTTTTAAAAATGAAATAACTAATATCATGTTACCTTGTGTGACTTTAAGTTAGAACCCCCCGTTTATTTTGATACTTACTATTTTCTACTAGTTGTCATATTTTACGTCAACTGATTTCTCAACTTAATCTTCTTAACCCGTATGATCTTTTATTTTACTTACAAAGAAATTGTTATTATGTTTTTAACTTAATAAACTCTATATTAAATGCAATAGTTATTCGATGTTGAATTTCATTTGAAAATGTTATTTTTCTCACTCAACTAAATTCTAAAACAAAACTCATCTTTTTCGCTGATTTTCTATTTGGTCTAGAAATTGTAAATTTACTTTATGTTATATAAATGAAATCTCTCGAATATATTAATTAGCAATTGACACGGATATTATGTACCGAATGGCACGTGAATTTCGCCGTGCAAAGTGAAATGGAAAGATGCGGGCACGAGGTGTCATGTGTGTTAAAGGGTTGGGAATTGTGGTTTATGGTATGAGATAACGAGTAATAGAATTATTGGAATCGTGTATTAGAAATAATTTGTTTGGTTGAGTTGATATTGTTTTTTCTACTTGAGAACATTTACACTTATCTGTATCCCAACTAGATTGTTGTTTAATTACTTGGTTATTTTCCGTTGCCATTCATATTTTCCCCTTATCGTCATTTCTGTTTGTATTTGATTTATTCTTGCAATTTGCATTACTTTGATATCCCTATCTTATTAGCTTTATGTCATATCTTGCTCATGTTTAGATGTTCAGTGAGTATTTTGACCTGGCCTCGTTCTACCGAGATTATACTTGATACTTACTGGGTACTACAGTGGTGTACTCATATTACGTTTCTGCACTTTTTTTGTGCAGAGCCAGGTACTTCAGATTGAGTTGGTTTGAGACTTATGCTTGGTGAGGCTGGAGACTTCAAGGTACACCCGTTGAGCGTTCGCAAGCTCCGAAGTCACCTTCTAATGTTTTTTATTTTCATTGTTTCCTTTATTCTGGGACAATGATGTATTCATTATGTATAATTACTCTTAGAAAAACTTATGACTTGTATTACTGGTTTTTGTTGTAAATTTTATAGTGATTTTTATTTCGAAATTGTTCGATATTAGCAAATATTGTCATTATTTCAGTTAATGTTAGGTTTACCTAATTTTAGAGACTAGGTGTCATCACGACTTCTTCAGAGGGATTTTGGGTCGTGACAATAATAAATTTTTCATGTGAAAGTTTTATAAAATTTGGTCAAAGTGACTATTGTGATAACTAAAGCATAGTAAAATAATTTTTGAACAAAAAAAAAAATGACTTTTGGGTAATAAACACAAAGTTAAATGACTTTTACATAACAAAAATAACTTTAGAGTAATAAACATAAAGTCCATACAATTTTCTCGTAAATGAATATAGCCACTGTTTTAGAGTTTCACATTTCACAAGTGAAACTCCACCAAGATATTGTCCTAAAATTTTACTTCTGAAATTCGAAACTCCAATACATTGGTTATTTTCTAAGACATGATCAAAAGGTGGCCGGTGGATGTCATTTCTACCAAATTACACGTTATACTGAACGATTTGCAAAAATTTACATGCTAATTAGTAATGTACTAGCCAGTTATAACCGTTAGAACATCCCAATTTGATAGAAAAACATCACAAAACATTAGGAATAGGCCTATAGTGATGTTGGAAGTGTCCAATTTAGAGTTCAAGAAATGTCACACCATGTTGATGATGTTGGAAGTACCCATTTTGACCCATATTTTAGGGTGGAAATGATACTAGATAGTCACTTTTAAGTATAATATTTAAAATATATTTAAAGATTATCCAATACCACAAAATTCAAACTTCAGTACATCTTATTCTAAAGTTTGAAAATTGCATCCAGGAGTTCGAATCTTATATCCTGGATTTTAAATTAGTAGTTCGGAATCAGGATTTAGTCCTGAATTTTAAATTAGCAGCTCAAAAATTCAGGACACTAAGTCCTTAATTTCCAAATTCAGGATACTTAGTTCTGAAGTCATAGAGTTTAAACCTCAAAATTCAAACTTCAGATCATCGTGCCCTAAAGTTTGAAAATTGTGTCCAGAAGTTCGAATCTTCTGTCTTGAATTTTAAATTAGTAATTCCGAAATTCATGACACTTTGTCCTGAAGTTTGTGTAAATTAAATAATTATAAATTACGAAGATATTTAAATAGTGGGTTTAAAAGTGGCTATTGCTGCAGTTCGTCCTCAAACGTATAAAGTTGCGCCAAGCCCAAACGAACCCGTGAATAATATTTTGTAACCCAACCCATGATAACTTAAGCAGCCTGGATGGATCACACTATTGTGGGGTAAAAATAGCACTAACTAGCCAATTTTTGGCCAACGTTTGTAAAGTTATTGAAAAATAGCCATGTGATGACCCAAAGGGTCATCTTATGTTTTAAAATTTAATTCTGCGCTCATTAGCATTAAATTTTTTATTTTTACCCTCCTCGGTTTACGCGCACAGTCCGGACGTGATTTCCGGAAAGCTTTTATGTTGAAAATTGAGGAAATAATAATTTTTGGCCTTAAAAGTTGATTTTAGTTGACTTCGATCAACAGTTTGAGTAAACAGATCCGGACCCATATTTTGACGGTCCCGATGGATCCGTGGTAAAATATGGGACCTGAGCGTATGCCCAGAATCGAATTCCGAGGTCCATAGCTCGAGATATGAATTTTTGATTAAAATTGAAAGACTGAAATTATAATGGTTTAAAGAAATTTGGTTGGTTTGATCTTGTTGGTATTGGGTCCGTACTTTGGTTCCGGATCCCAGTACAGGTCCATTATGATATTTATACCCTATCTGTGAAATTTGGTAAGAAACGGAACTGATTTGACGTGATTCAGACGTCCGGTTGTGAAAATAGAAATTTCAAAGTGTTCTTGGGAGATTCATGTGATTTGGTGCTAATTCATAGTTCTAGGTGGTATTTTGGATATTTGATCGCACGAGCAAGTTCGTATGATATTTTTAGACTTGTGTGTATTTTTGGTTTGGAGCCCCGGGGGTTCGCGTGAGTTTCGGATAGGCTACAGAATGAAAAATTTGCGATACTTTTCTCTCATTTGCGAGCTTCGCACAGGTCGTAAATGCGACATCTGCGGCTGATTAGTCTTGACTTAGACGGGATTTTTCCCATTTTTCAAAACTTCCAAACACAAGAAACCCTCTAGGGGATTTTTCAAAGACAATTTCTTTCCCAAATCATAGGTAAGTGATTTTTAACTCGTTTCTTTCAATCTTTTACTTCATTTTACAAGATTTCAACCTAAAATCTAGGAATTTCATTGTGGAAATTGGGGGTTTGAGTAGAATTAGGACTTTTTGGGAAATTTGGAATTTGACCTCAGTTTGGGGTCGAATTTCAAAACTAGTTACATATTCGGGCTCGGGGTGAATGGGTGAATGAGTTTTGGTTCGAACCTCGAGTTTTGACCGAGCGGGCCCGTTGATTTTTGACTTTTTGGAAAAATGTTAGGAAACTTATAATTATGTAATGAAATTGATTTCTTTAGCGATAAGTGATGCTATTAAGCTAATTATGACTAGATACGAGTGATTCGGAGGTGGAAACTAGAGGAAAAGCGGTAATTGAGCGTCGAGTAGCCTGTGGATCGAGGTAATTGTTGTGTCTAACCTTGACTTGAGGGTTTAAGAACTTTTTTCTTATTTGTTATGTGATAAATCATCTGAGCGGCGTATACGTGAGGTGACAATTACCTATGCGCCGACAATTTTGCCTGTTTTAGTTGTTTTCTTCGGTTATCCTTTTGTTGTTTTCATCCTTGCTTTACTTGTTACATATTAAATTGTAATTCCATGCGTAATTATTACCTGTTAAATAATGTGCTTCCTTGTTGAAGATATTTGTTACCTCGTAGAATTATTGTTCCCCCTTTATTGGCTTGAGTTGTTCTTGTTGGCATTTTTTGTGATATCCTCGTTTGGTCTCGCTGAGTATTAGTTTTATAGAGTTTTATTGATTATACAACTCTCGTTGCCTTGTTCTAAATTTTAAGTGTTGGTAAGGGCCTTGTGTGAATTTTATGAAACTTCTGTACATTATGTGTAATTTATTATAATATGGTGATATCGGGTTGCACGCCGCAACAGGAGGAATAAAGGAGGATTGATAAGGCGGAATAAGGATGAATATGATTATTAGGTGGGATCGGGTTGCACACTGCAACAGGAGCAATAAGGTTGGATTGATACAGAGTAATAAGGGTGAACTATCATGTTGATGTTGATATATGGTAGGATCGGGTTACACACCGTAACATATATATATATATATATATATATATATATATATATATATATATATATATTAATTATTATTACTGTTATTGTTATTATTACGGAGGAATAAGAGAGGATTTTGTGTTGTCTGGTGGGATCGGGATGCGCGCCACATCAATATATATATATGTTTACGTATTCTTCTCTGACTGTGTAAATTATTCTGTGTTTTTACACTTTGCCTAAGGATTGGTTATAGCTGGACATTGATAAGACACTGAAGTTATGTATTTATTCCTGCAATTTACTGCTTTTAAATTATATTGTCCTCCTTTTCTGCCCTATTGTTTATCGTCTGTAGCATATATTATGGGTGTCCCTCCGTAGCCTCGTCACACCTTCGTCGAGGTTAGGCTCGACACGTACCAGTATATGGGGTCAGCTGTATTGATACTGCACTCTGCACTTCTTGTGCATATTTCGGAGCAGGTAGTGGTTGATCGAGATATTGGCTCAGCACAGCTCGGAAACCCAAGGTAGTCTTGCTAGCGTCCGCAGGCCCTGGCGTCCCCTTATACATATCTTCTTTACTGTTTTCCTTTATTTTCGAAAATAGTTGTAATTACTTTCAGAAAATTGATTGTAGAAAAATCATAGAACGTTCATGAATTGTGACACCAGATTTCTAGGTAGAAGTAATATGTAAATGACTTCGATATCTATACATCTTTAAAGTTATTCTGCTTTATTTTTGCATGTTTACTGATAATTACTAAAAATGGATATAAATGGCTAAATAATCTCTAATGTTGGCTTGCCTGGCAAGTGTGATGTTAGACTCCATCACGATCCCAACGATGAGAATTTCGGGTCGTGACAAGCCACTATTTTGCTACAACACGGAAAGTTCCAGCATAATATATTGGAGAGTGGTATACATGTGTATGAGCTTCCAGCATATTATGCTAAACTCCAACACGCGGAAAGTTTCAGCATAATATACTGGAGATTGGAGCACCTGTGTATGAACTTCCAGCATATTATGCTGAACTCCAACACGCGGAAAGTTTCAGCATAATATACTGGAGATTGGAGCACCTGTATATGAACTTCCAGCATATTATGTTGGACCGGTATATTATAGTGGAACTCCAGTATATTATGCTGGAGTCAGTATATTATACTGGAGTTCTAGTATATTATACTCAAATTTCAATATATTATGCTGGAGTATTTTTCAAATTTTGAACAGTATTTTCGTTCAAATTTATCTTTACATGAAAAGTGATTAAATTTCGATTACTTTTAAAACTATGACTTTTTTTGAATGACCACTTGTAAATCTGGCTATTTTTAAATTTCTCCTTATTATAGACCACATTTGCCATTGGTCGGCAAGCTACCGAGAAATTTGACAATAGTCACTGAAAATAAAATATGGCCACTGTTTTAGAGTATCCCATATCAAGTGAAACTCCACCATAGTGTCCTAAAATTTTACTTCTGAAATTTGAAACTCCAAGACATTGGTTATTTTTCAAAGACATGAAACTTATCCGCATCAGGTGTTTACACCATGTTAAGTTAAGTTAATCATAAAAAGAAACTAATTAAGGTCTATTAGGAGTCCTCCTATTTTAATAAATAATGAAATCAAAAAAAAAAAAAAAAAAGAACGAAA
>ML389724.1:0-21056 GCA_005239525.1 Nicotiana knightiana | reverse complement strand
AAAAAAAAAAAAAAAAAAAAAAAGAACGAAATCAGTGGCCGTGCGACTATAGAAAAAACATACCTGCATTCGTCTTTCTTCTCCTTCTGCATGATATTCTACGAAAAAACTTAACCGAGAGTGTAATGGGGAGACAATTTCTTAGGTATTATTTAGTTTGTTACTTTGTTAATGTTCGCTGAAAAAAATTCTCCTAAGCTTTAGTTCAGTTAGCAACCCCGGTTAGGCTATTATATATGTTGATGAATCTGGTGTTTCTTTACCACCCTTGTGCAAAAATAGCCATCAAGTTCATTCCCATCAAATTTTGACCAGTTAACGGTCATTCAATTAGCTATAGCTAAAGGCCAATTTGAACTTATGAAAATGGTCAAGAACATGCCTGAATCTTTCTATGATTTATCTCTTTAGGAACTTGTTGAGCAATATAAAAAAAAAATTGAACTTTGAAATTGTCAACATTGCACTACTTAAAAGGAAAGAGTTAGAGGAATCAAAGTTCATACTTTCAAATATGACACGGGAAAACATTCTTCATATTTTGTTGATATGAAAAATATTGTGTCATCAAAAAAAGAGACATCATATGCTAACTATCTTGGAAACAATTGTTCAAAAAGTAAGATATAATAATAGAATGTAGAAACAAAATAACGATTGGTATACAAAAGATTGAAAAATAAAGAAGAAGAGAGAAAATAGCAAATAAAAGGAAGAAAAAATAGGAAAAGAAACGAAGAAAAAAGATGAAAAGAAAACGAAGAAAAACAGGAAAAAAGGAGAGAAACAAAAAGAAAACGCTGCTCTTGGGTCTCGATCTTGAATCCACAAGGTCAGGGTCAAGCTCCAGGCGGGTAGAAGGACCACTGCCACCCACACCATATTTGTTTGGTTCGGGTGCCATCAATTAAATATATTTGCTGTTTAATAGATATATTAAAAAATATTTTACGGAAGCAAGCGGGTGCCGTGGCACCCCGACCTTATAAGGTAGATCCGCCCCTGGTCTTATCTACATCTATTGTCGTGCCTTCATCATCTAAAACAGTAAGTCTCCTACAGTAAGCATCATAACTAGAGTATCCAAAGGGAAAATAACTTGAGCCCATTGGAGGTTCACGCACACCTGGTGGGCTATATGCGACGCCTCCCCACTCAACGTTATCAGTAAAGCTTGCCAAGCTAGTGAAAATCTTTTGAGGCCAAAAACCGACTTGATCATAATTAAGTTTCATCAACTAACCCACCAGTTTCCAGTGGATTGATATATATATATATATATATTTATTAGTACTTTGTAGCTTTCAAAAACTTGAAAAAATAATTGAACATAAGGAAATAAAATGTACCCGATGGATGTTCATTGCGAACTCCCATGAACCCTTATGTCCACGACGTGAAATATCATCGAAAATCATATCAACAAGTATCTTATTGTTGTCACGACCCCAAATCTAAACTGGTCGTGATGACACATATCGTGGTATTAGGCTAGCCAATTTACTTCATAATACAAGGAGCTTTCCATTTAAATCAATAACGCGATTTATCATCAATCTTCCACTTTTAATATTTCACAAATGCGGATTAATCAATGAAAACATCTAAATAATATCCCCAAAATCCGGAGTCAACAGTCATGAGCAACTAAATGAAACACCAAATCTGACACGCTTTCCTTAATATAACAAGTCTAGGAAAATGTAAATAGCGACAAGATGAAGAGGAGAAGGGTGGGGCTGCGAACGCCGTGCAACTACCTCACAGTCTCCGACAAATGCTCCACTGAGAATAATCAAATCTCACTCGATCCGGGAACCTGGATCTGCACACAAGGTGCAGGGAGTAACGAGAGTATACCAACTTAGTAATTAACAAATATAAATAAGGACTTGAGTGCAGTGACGAGCATTTAAAATCATGTAAAATCATATAATTAACATCAGTAGAAATCAATAAATCAAGTCAGGAATCTACGTTCTGAAAGTTTAATAAAACTCCAGTTTTCCCTTTTCTAAATCTCATATAAAACATTGGTTCAATATTTATCGTTAGGGGCAAAAATGCAAAGAAGAGTGAAAATAGTAGGTTCATAACAAATAAGCCCCTCGGGCACAATGTCACTCACAAATAAAGCCTCTCGGGCCAGCCTCTCAGTCACTCGTGACTCATCTCTCATCAATCAACACTCACACTCAGCACTCACGCTCAATAGATACCATATAATAACCACTGCGGCGTGCAACCCAATCCATAAATAGTCGACTGCGCTCATTAGGGGTGTACAGACTCCGGAGGGGCTCCTTCAGCCCAAGCGCTATATCGTTGCGGCTTCCAGCCCGATCCAATATATATATCACTACGCCGTGCATCCCCATCCAATATATCTCGCTGCGGCGTACATCCCGATCGACGATATATATATATATATATATATATATATATATATATATATATATATAACGCTGCGACGTGCAGCCCGATCCATCACTATCCCTACAATCCGGCTCTCGGCCTCGCTCAGTCATCACCCTCATAAGCCACTCGGGCAACTCACCACAAATCATGGGGACTCAACCCAAAAATATCTTTCATTTGGCTGAAAACAGGATGATAAATATGAATGAACAATGAACAAGTATAAATCATGAGTAAGATTATATTTTCTATCAAAAACAGTGTGAGAATAGTAGTAAAACACCCCTCAGGGTCCAAACAGGTCGGCACAAGGCCCCAAACATGGCATACAACCCAAAATATAGTATAAATCTCTAAAATACGGAATGTCATATGATTTCAAATCAAATACGAGGCTTAATAGTCGCTATGGTACGGACCAAGTCACAATCCTTACCGGTGCCCGCCCTCACGCCCATCACCTAGCATGTGCGTCACCTCAATTATCAAAATAATACGAAATACCGGGGTTTCATACCGTCAGGTCTAGATTTACGTTCATTACTTACCTCAAACCGGATGAAAAACTACTCCGCGGTGCCTTTGCCCCTCGACTCGGCCTCAACGTGCCCCGAATCTAATCAAAACAGATTCATATCATCAAAATATGCTAAAGGAACAAAAGCCAATCGAAAATAACCAATTTACATCAAAAATTCTGAAATTGGCAAAACCCGCCACCCGGGCCCACGTCTCCGATTCCAATAAAAATCACAAAACTAGAATCCTTACGCTCTCACGAGCTCATATATACGAAATACATCAAAATCGGACCTCAAATGGCTCCTCAAATCCCCAATTTATACTTTCCAATTTCAAGCCCTAATCTCCCAAATTTCTCCACTAAAACATGATTAAACAATGGAATAATCGTCATAAACACAAGATACAAGGTCCAAGTAGCTTACCTCACTGAATACACTTAATTCCCCCTTGAAATCCCAGCTCTAAGCTCCAAAATCCGTCAACAATGGTGAAGAAATGAGTGAAAATTCGCGAAGGAAACCTTATATAGGTTCTTCCCAACACTCTCGCACCTGCGACCCCATGCTATGCACTTGCTAAAAATCCCTCGTAGGTGCGGATTCTCACTTAAAACAAATTTCCGCATCTCCTGTCTTTTACATGCACCTGCGGGCCCCCAGGTGCGAGCCAATCTCCGCACCTACGCTCCCAGGCCAGGCTCCCTACTTCCGCATCTGCACAAAGTCTTCCGCACATGCGCCTTCGCACTTGCAACTCTCTGTCCATAGGTNCGAAATACATCAAAATAGGACATCAAATGGCTCCTCAAATCCCCAATTTATACTTTCCAATTTCAAGCCCTAATCTCCCAAATTTCTCCACTAAAACATGATTAAACAATGGAATAATCGTCATAAACACAAGATACAAGGTCCAAGTAGCTTACCTCACTGAATACACTTAATTCCCCCTTGAAATCCCAGCTCTAAGCTCCAAAATCCGTCAACAATGGTGAAGAAATGAGTGAAAATTCGCGAAGGAAACCTTATATAGGTTCTTCCCAACACTCTCGCACCTGCGACCCCATGCTATGCACTTGCTAAAAATCCCTCGTAGGTGCGGATTCTCACTTAAAACAAATTTCCGCATCTCCTGTCTTTTACATGCACCTGCGGGCCCCCAGGTGCGAGCCAATCTCCGCACCTACGCTCCCAGGCCAGGCTCCCTACTTCCGCATCTGCACAAAGTCTTCCGCACATGCGCCTTCGCACTTGCAACTCTCTGTCCATAGGTGCGGACACACCAGAAGGCCTGCACCAGCAGCCAGTTTGCTGCATTTCCAACTCCTAACCTTCCAAAATCATCCGAGATCAATCCCGAGCCCTTCGGGCCCCCAACCAAAAGTACCAACAAGTCATATATCAATATACCAACTTAGTTGATGTAATGATCCGGTCGGTCGTTTTGAGAGTCAGCACCCCGATCCCCTAATAACTACTTCTCCCATGTCTATTTATGTTATTGAAATTTGAAGGAGTATTGAGTGGTAAAATTTGGAGTGATTTTGGACGCATAGTCCTTAAATGTGAATTTTAGCCTTTGAGATCAGGCCGTAGCTAGAGCTGTGTGAAGACGGACCCGGAATGGAATTCCATAAACTCCGTTAGCTCCGTTGGGTGATTTAGGGGTTAGGAGCGTGTTCGAAATGTGTTTTAGAGGTCGGTTGTATATTTAGGCTTGAATTGGCGAAAGTTAGAATTTCGACGATTTCAGCCGATAGGTGAAATTTTGATATCGGACTCGGAATGGAACTCCGAAAGCGACAGCAGGTCCATAATGTTATTTACAACCCGTGTGCAAAAATTGAGGTCATTCGGATGCGTTTAGACGTGTTTCAGTATCGGATATGAATTTTTGAAATTTCAAAATTTCTTAGGCTTGAATCTATGCATATTTGATGATTTTGATGTTATGAGATGCATTTTTAAGGCTCGACCAGTTTGAATGAGGTATTAGGGTTGGTTGGTAATTTTGGTTGAAGTCCCGGGGCCTCGGGTGTGTTTCGGGTGCCCAAACGGGCATATTTTGGCTTAAGTCTTCTGCTGGTTTTGCTGGTTTTACAACAATAGGTGGTTGTTCTCTGCGATCGTGTGAATAAGTCTGCGATTGCGTAGGGTAAGTTGAGGCTGTCAGCAGATGTTCTTTGCGATCACACAAGTCCAATCGCGATTGCACAAGTCCAATCGCGATTGCACAAGTCCAATCGCGATCGCAGTATGTGGGAAACTTAGCCTTCGCTATCGCGTGACCTGGATCGCGATCGCATAGTGTATCCTTGGTCTAGGGGGGTTTCAATAATTGCTCTGTGCGGTCGCAAGGTCCCAACCGCGATTGCGTAGTTCTGGGATGTGAAGGTCCGCGATCGCAGGCACATAGCTACGTTCGCGTAAGAGGAATTCTGGGTACATGTGAGATTAATCTCCGCGATCGCGACTTATTGTACGCGATCGCATAGAAGAAATACCTAGGCAGTCCTTTAAAGACCCAAATCTGAGGGTCTATATTATTTTCACATTTTTTGAATTTGAGAGCTCGGGAGGGGCGATTTTTGGAGGCTTTTGCACCTGCGTAACTTGGGTAAGTGATTTCTATCCATTATAGATCAATTTCCATGATTCCAATCTTAAATCCAACCTTTAATTTCGAAAACTTTGGGTAGAAAATGGGAAAAATGGGATGAACTTATAGACCGATTTATTGAGTTTTAATTGGGTGTTTGACCTCCGATTTGAGAGATTCTTATATGGTTAGACTCGTGAGTGAATGAGTGTCCGAAAAATATGATTTTTACTTATTCTGAGACGTGGGCCCGGTGGACATTTTGGGCGAATTTCCTAATTTCGCGTATTAGCTTTGAACTTATTAGTTATTTTGTTTCCTTGAAATGATATTTACACTATGCAATCGAATTGGCTAGATTTGGACCACCCGGAGTTGGATACTCGTGGCAAGAGCATGGTATTGAGTTGATTAGCACAATCAAGGTAAGTGCTTGCCTAACTCTATGTTGGGGACTTCCCCTTAGTCATTTTTATACTGATTTTGTTCCGTGGACGCCGTGTACGTGAGGTGACGAGTGCGTACACGGGTCATTGTCGCTAAAATTCCATTTTTTCCTTCCATGGCATCACTCATTTTCATTCCTATATTACTGTTTCCTGTCTTAACTGATTAGTTAGCTTAAGAATAAGCATGCCTACCTGTCCTTACTTGATTCCTCTTATTTGCTACTTGTTGCACCATGCTTAGGTAGTTTTACTTTATTCTTGCTTGTTATTTTTCCTAAACTGTTTAATTAAGCTGTATCTGACATATGTATTGCATATTTACATTAGGACTACGGACCGAGATCTGGGAGCTTTTCCCCTCTACTGCATTGCATATTTTAATTGGGACTACAGACTAGATCCGGGAGCTTTCTTCCTGTACTACATCGCATATTTAAATTGGGACTTCAGACGGAGATCCGGGAGCTTTCCCCCTGTACTGCATAGTATATTTAAATTGGGACTACGGACTGAGATCTGGGAGCTTTTCCCTTGTACTGCATTGCCTATTTACTGATGAGATATATGCTGTGCTGAGATGAGGGCTCTCTTTCTGTTATTAATTCTTCCAGTTTCCATTAATCCTGTTTATCATTGCTTATCTATATTTTAATGTTTAAATTTATAACTAACTTGTTTTAAAACTCAGTAGAGCCTCAACCTGACCTCGTCACTACTTGACTTGGGTTAGGCTTGGCACTTACTTAGTACCGAATGTGGAGTATTCACGCCCTTTCCTGTGCATGTTTTTCCCATGTGCAGATCCAGGTACCAGCACACATCACTGTGGCTAGGAGTACCCTAGTAGCTGTTCAGGAGACCGCGAGGTAATTCTGCCGCGTCCGTAGAATCTCATGAGTCCCCTTCCACTCCAGTAGAGATATAAGAGATATATAGATACATTTTCCTTATTCCTTTGTATAGAGCTACAGTAGTTCAGAGTTTGTGATTTTGTAACGTTCCGGGTTTTGGGAAAGTAAAAGATGTAAATGTAAAAAATTTATAATATTGCTTGTTCTTTATTGTTTCTATTATTGTTTTGTATTATTTTTCGCTAATTTTAGGCTTACCTAGTCGTAGAGACTAGGTTCCGTCACGAGACCGTTCAGAGGGTAATTCAGGTCGTGACAAGTTGGTATCAGAGTGTCTAGGTTCATAGGAGTCACAAGTCACAGGCCGATTTATTAGAGTCTTGCGGATCAGTGCGGAGACGTCTGTATCTATCTTCGAGAGGCTATGTAACTGTTAAGAACAATCAAATTCTTTGGAATTCCTTATCGTGCTGGTTACTGTCATTAAATTCTTAAACTTTACTCTATTCTTGCTTACAGATGTTTCGTACTCGTACCGGATGTACTGATAACCAGACACCCGAGCCCCCAGTTTGAGCCACTAGAGGCGGGGGCCCGGGCAGAGGACGAGCACGTGGTGCATCCCGGGCACCGGCTAGATCAGAGGCATAGGAGCCCTCAGCAGACACAGTTGGAAGGGCACAGGAGGTCCCTACTATTACTCCATCCCTCCAGGAGACATTGGCTTAGTTCTTGAGTGCCTTCAGTACTCTGTCTCAGACAGGACTACTTCCGATAGATCCAGCTACATCCTAGGCCGGGGGAGGGACACAGACTCCCACAGCCCGTACTCTTGAGCCGAAGGTTCATATTGGGTAGGTTCTAGAGTATACTCCTATGCACCCAACAACTCCAGCTCAGCATGAGACTATGATAGTTGTTCCGAAGGCAGAGCAACTCCGAATTGAGAGGTACAAGAAGTACCACCCACCTGAGTTCACAGACTAGCTTCGGATGACGCCCTGGGTTTTCTTGACGGGTGTCATTGCATTCTCTGCAGTGTGGGTATTGTGGAGACGAGTGGGGTTTCTTTCACTACTTTCCAGTTGAGGGGAGCAGCTTATCAGTAGTGGCGTTCTTTTGAGCTTAGTAGCCCGGACGAGGAAACTTCACTTACTTAGGCTCAATTTTTCGAGATGTTCTTACTTGAGTTTGTCCCTCAGAGCTTCAGGGATGCTTGGCGTGCGGAGTTTGAGAAGCTTTGCCAGAGTGCCATGACTGTGTCAGAGTATGCAGTCCGTTTCGACGATTTGGCTCTCCATGCACCAGCCTTGGTTGACACTGTCAGAGAAAGGGTTCGACGCTTTATTGAGGGACTGCACCCGAGTTTTCAGACCAGCATGGCCAGAGATCTGGAGACCGATATTACTTACTAGCAGGCCGTGAGTATTTCCCGGAGGATTGAGACTATGTTAGCCCGGGACAGGGAGGAGAGAGAGGCCAAGAGGTGTCGAAAGACTGGTCATTTTTCAGGAGCCCGTGCACCAGCAGCACGCTATGGTAGGTGTTTTGGGAGTTGCCCCATTCACTCAGCTCTTCCAGCAGCCAGTGGTATTCCAGCTCCTCCTAGACCTCAGGAGCCTTATTATACACCACCAGTATCTCATGTACCTCCTGCTCGAGGTGCTATCACTGGCTAGTCCAGCAGGCCAGTTCAAAGTCAGCAACAGCCGCCACGTCCTCCGAGGGGTTGTTTTGTGTGTGGTGACCCTCGTCATGTGATCAGAGATTTTCCCAGAGCGAGGAGGGGTGCACCACCTCAGACTTATCAGGTTCCACGTTTTCCACCGGGTCCTCCAGCTATTCTTCCAGTCCCAGCTGCTACCCCATCTTCTCAAGTAGCTCGAGGTGGAGGTCGGGGAGGTCGAGGTCGCCCTAGAGGGGGAGGCCAGGCCAGGCCAGATATTATGCTCTTCCAGCCCGTTCAGAGGCCATTGCTTCAGATTCGGTCATCATAGGTATTGTCCCTATTTGTCATAGGGATGCATCCATGTTATTTGATCCAGGCTCTATGTACTCATATGTATCTTCTTACTTTGCTTCACATTTGGGGATATCTCAGGATTCTTTGAGTTCCCCCGTATATGTTTCTACTCCTGTGGGATATTCTCTTGTTGTGGACCGTGTATATCGATCGTGTTTGATTGTTATTAGTGGTTTTGAGACCAGGGCTGACTTACTATTACTCAGCCTGGTAGATTTCAATGTTATTTTAGGTATGGATTGGCGGTCTCCCTACTATATTATTCTTGATTGTCACGCCAACACCGTGATGCTGGCTATGCCAAGATTACCGAGGTTAGAGTGGAGAGGTTCCTTAGAGTATACTCCCCACAGAGTCATTTCTTTCCTCAAGGCTCAGCGGATGGTTGAAAAGGGGTGTGATGCGTATTTGTCTTATGTGAGAGATGTTAGTGCTGAGACCCCTATAGCTGAGTCAGTTCCAGTTGTCAGGGACTATCCTGATGTATTTCCAGTTTATCTTCCGGGTATGCCGCCCAATAGAGATATCGATTTCAGCATTGACTTGTTGCGGGGCAGTCAGACCATTTCCATTCCTCCCTATCGCATGGCTCCTCCTAAGTTGAAGGAGTTGAAAGAGCAGTTGCAGGTGTTGCTTGACAAAGTTTCATCAGGCCCAGTGTATCACCTTGGGGTTCTCCGGTGTTGTTTGTGAAGAAAAAGGATGGTTCGATGCGTATGTGTATTGACTACCGGCAGCTGAATAAGGTGACCATGAAGAACAGGTACCCATTGTCTCGCATTGATGATCTCTTTGACCAATTACAGGGTGCTAGGGTGTTCTCCAAGATTGATATGCGTTCGGGTTATCATCAGTTGAAGATTCGGGAGCGGGATATCCCGAAGACTACCTTCAGGACCAGATATGGCCACTATGAGTTCCTTGTATGTCATTTGGGTTGACCAATGCCCCAGCAGCCTTCATGCACCTAATGCACAACGTATTTTGGCCTTATCTTGATACTTTCGTCATCGTGTTCATTGATGACATTCTGGTATATTCTCGGTCCTAGGAGGATTATGAGCAGTACTTGAGGACCGTGCTTCAGACTTTGAGAGAGAAGAAGTTGTATGCCAAATTTTCTAAGTGTGAATTTTGGCTTGATTCTGTGGCATTCCTAGGCCATGAGGTATCTTCGGATGGGATCAAGGTAGACCCGAAGAAGTTAGAGGCGGTGCAGAGTTGGCCTAGACCGTCTTCAGCTACTGAGATCTGCAGTTTCCTCGGTTTGGCTGGGTATTATCGCCGTTTTGTGGAGGGATTTTCATCCATTTCAGCGCCCATGACCAGACTGACCCAGAAGGGTGCACCTTTTATATGGAATGAGGAGTGTGAGGAGAGCTTTCAGAAGCTAAAGATAGCCCTGACTTCAGCTCCAGTGTTAGTATTACCCATAGGTTCAGGGTCCTATACGGTCTATTGTGATGCTTCGAGGATTGTCCTGGGAGCAGTGTTGATGCAGGACGGTACGGTGATTGCCTACGCGTCCAGACAGTTGAAGGTGCATGAGGAAAACTACCCTGTTCATGATCTCGAGTTGGCAGTGATTGTTCATGCCCTGAAGATATGGCGTCATTATTTATATGGTGTTCCCTGTGAAATATTCACGGATCACCGGAGTTTGCAACACATATTCAGGTATAAGGATCTCAATTTGTGCCATCGTAGGTGGTTGGAGTTACTCAACGATTATGACATCACTATATTATACCACCCGGGGAAGGCCAATGTTGTGGCCGACGCCTTGAGTCGCCGAGCGGAGAGTTTGGGGAGTTTTGCATATCTTCCGGTAGTTGAGAGGCCCTTAGCCTTAGATATTCAGTCCTTAGCCAGTCAGTTCGTGAGGTTGAACCTTTCGGAGCCTTGTTGGGTTTTAGCTTATGTGGTGGCTCGGTCTTCTCTTTATGACCGCATTCAAGAGCGCCATTATGATGATCCCCACCTTCTGGTCCTTCAGGACAGGGTTCGATGAGGTGACTCTAGGGATGTGACTATAGGAGATGATGGTGTGATGAGGATGCAGGGTCGAATCTGTGTGCCTAATGTGGATGGGCTTCGGAAGTTGATTCTTGAGGAGGCCCATAGTTCGCGGTATTCCATCCATCCGGGTACCGCGAAGATGTACCAAGATCTGAGACAACACTATGGTGGCGAAGGCCGAAGAAGGATATAGTGGAGTTTGTAGCCAAGTGTCTCAATTGTCAGCAAGTCAAATGTGAGCATCAGAGACCGGGACTTCAGCAGATTGAGCTTCCAGAGTGGAAGTGGGAGTGAATCACATGAGACGGGTCACAACTATACTTTTGAAGCATGGAAACATGAAATATCAGATGCACGCTCGACAAGCTAGGTGGAAAGGCAAGTCTATAAGCCACCTCTCCAACCCTCTGAAGCACCTCAAAAGGCCCAATGAAACGGGGACTCAACTTGCCCCTCTTCCTAAACCGCATAACACCCTTCATGGGTGACACCTTCAACAGAACCTTCTCCCCAGCCATGAAAGATACATCCCGGACCTTCTGGCCCGCATAACTCTTCTGCCTCGACTGCGCAGTGCGAAGCCGCTCCTGAATCAACTTCACCTTATCTAAAGCATCCTGTATCAAATCTGTACCCAAGAGTCTGGCCTCACCTGACTCAAACCAACCAACCGTAGATCTACACCTCCTCCCATACAAACCCTCGTATGGAGCCATATGAATACTCGACTGATAACTATTATTATATGCAAACTCCGCGAGTGGCAGAAACTGGTCTCATGAACCCCCAAAGTCAATAACACAAGTGCGCAATATGTCCTCTAGTATCTGGATAGTGTGCTCGGGCTGCCCGTCCGTCTGAGGGTGAAAACCCGTGCTCAACTTAACCTGAGTACCCAACTCTCTCTGCACGGACTTCCAGAACTGCGATGTGAACTGAGTACCTCTGTTGGAAATGATGGAAATTGGAACACCATCCAGCCGAAATCTCCCTGATATAAATCTCAACTAACCGCTCCAAAGAATAAGTAGTACCAACATGAATGAAGTGAGCGGACTTGGTCAGCCGATCCACAATTACCCATATAACATCAAACCTCCTCAAAGACGGTGGGAGCCCAACTGCAAAGTCCATGGTGACCCGCTCCCACTTCCACTCAGGAATAACCAACCTCTGATACAATCCACTGGGTCTCTGGTGCTCGTACTTGACCTGCTGGCAATTGAGACACCGAGCTACAAATCCAACAATGTCATTTTTTATCTGCCTCCACCAATAATGCTGCCTTAGATCCTGATACATCTTCGCGGAACCCGGATGTATGGAATACCGCGAGCTGTGGGCCTCCTCAAGAATCAACTCCCGAAGCCCATCTACATTAGGCACACATATCCGACCCTGCATCCTCATAACACCATCATCGCCAATAACTACATCCCTAGCATCACCTCGCCGGACCCTATCCTAAAGAACGAGCAAGTGTGGTTCATCATATTGGCACTCTCTGATACAGTCATAAATAGAAGACTTAGAGGCTACACAAGCCAATACCCGGCGGGGCTCTGATAGATCCAACCTCACCAATTGGACCGCTAAGGCCTGAACATCAAGTGCTAATGGTCTCTCTGCTACTGGAAGATACGCTAGACTCCCCAAACTCTCTGCTTTGCGACTCAAGGCATCGACCACTACATTGGACTTCCCCGGATGGTATAGAATAGTGATATAATAGTCCTTGAGAAGCTCCAACCATCTCCTATGATGCAAATTCAGATCCTTCTGTTTAAACAAATGCTGCAGGCCACAATGATCAGTAAAAACCTCATAATGAACCCCATACAAATAACGAAACCAAATCTTCAAGGCGTGAACAATGGATGCTAGCTCGAGATCATACACCGGGTAATTCTTCTCATGAGTCTTCAACTGGCACGAGGCGTCGGCAATCACCCTACCCTCCTACATCAAAACACAACCAATGCCTATCCTCGAGGCATCACAATACATGGTATAAGAACCTGAAGCTGATGGAAATACTAACACTAGAGCTGAGGTCAAAGCCGTTTTGAGCTTCTGGAAGCTCTCCTCACACTCGTTTGCCCACCTGAACAGAGCACCCTTCTGAGTCAATTTGGTCAAGGGTGAAGAAATAGAAGAAAACTCCTCCACAAAATGACGGTAATATCCCGCCATACCAAGGAAGCTCCTAATCTCTGTAGCTGAGGACGGTCTGGGCCAACTCTGCATCGCGTCTATCTTCTTCGGATCAATCTGAATACCCTTGCTGGACACAATGTTCCCCAAGAAAGCTACTGAGCCAAGCCAAACTCACACTTGGAGAACTTTGCATAAAGCTTCTCCTCCCTCAATCTCTGCAATACAATGCTCAAGTGTTAAGCATGCTCCTCCTGGCTACGAGAATACACCAGGATGTCATCAATGAACACAATAACAAAGGAATCCAAATATGGCTAAAATACGATGTTCATCAGATGCATGAGTGCTGCGGGGGCATTGGTCAGCCCAAAACACATCACCAAAAACTCATAGTGGCTATAACGGTTCCTAAAAGCCATCTTGGAAACATCTGTATCCCGAATCTTCAATTGATGGTACCCGGATCTCAAATAAATCTTAGAGAACAGCCTAGCTCCCTGAAGTTGGTCAAAAAAATTATCAATGCGAGGTAGAGGATACTTATTCTTGACTGTAACCTTGTTCAGCTACCTATAGTGAATACACATTCTCACGGAACTGTCCTTCTTCTTCACGAACAACACCGGTGCACCCCAAGGTGACATACTAGGCCAAATGAACCCCTTTTCTAGGAGTTCTTGAAGCTTCTCTTTCAATTCCTTCAAATCCGCTGGTGCCATATGATATGGTGGAATAGAAATAGGCTGAGTACCCGGTACCAGCTCAATGCCAAAATCAATATCCCTGTCGGGTGGCATGCCCGCCAAATCAGCAGGAAACACGGCTGGATACGCATGGACTACATGGACAGAATCGACAGTGGGAGTCTCAGCATGGACATCTCTCACAAAAGCCAAATAAGACAGACATCATTTCTCTACCATACGCTGAGCCTTCAGGTATGAAATTACCCTACTAGGCACATAATCAATAGAACCTCTCCACTCGACTGTCGGACATCCCGACATCACTAAGGTCACGGTCTTAGCGTGACAATCTAGAACAACATGACAAGGAGATAGCCAATCCATGCCCAATATCACATCAAAGTCAACCATGATAAGCAATAACAGATCCACTCGGGTCTCCAGACCCCCAATAGATATCACACATGACCGATACACTCGGTCCACAACAATAGTATCGCCCACCGGAGTCGACACATGAACAAATGTGACTAAGGACTCACGGGGCATATCTAGAAAGTGGGTAAAATATGATGAAACATAGGAGTACGTGGAACCAGGATCAAATAAGACCAAAGCGTCTCGGTGACAAACTGAAACAATACCTGTGATCACTGGCCATAGCTTCTGGTCTGGCTGGAAATGCATAAAAACGGGCCTGACCTTCACCGGATCAACCTCCCCCTCTAGGGAGGCCTCTAGCTGCCTGACCCCCACCCCACGCTGCCTGGGCGGGTGGTGAAGCAACTGGAGCTGATGTCGAGGGCTGACCCCTCTGTTGAGATGGACCCCCAAGAAAACGAGGACACTGTCTCCTCATATGCCCAAACTCTCCACACTCGTAACAACTCCTCGGTGCTGGAGACGGTGACTGAAGGGAACCCCTAGAACCAGGATAAACTCTAGAAGATTCAGGAATAGATGAGTCCTGAACCGATGGTGCTCGAGATGAACTCTAGGCTGGAAGAGCACTGAATGATGGGTGCCCCTGATGAAAATTGTAAGGACCACAACCAGCAGATCCACCACGATAACCTGAGCGGCCCGACTGAGCCTGCTTGAATGGACGGCCCCCAAAGGAACACCACCAAAACTACCAGATCCTCGAGTCCTCTTGGCCTCCCTCTCATCTCGCTCCTGGCGACGAACCGACTCAATCTCTTGGGTAATATCAACACCCTTCTCAAAAGTAGCACCCAATACCCTCTCTCTGGTCATAAGAATATGAAGCTGATACGAGAGTCCATCCACGAATCTCCTGATCCTATCTCTCTCCGTAGGGACTAACCAAATAGCATGACGGGCAAGCTCAGAAAACCTCATCTCGTACTATGACACCGTCATATGACCCTGTCGCAGCTGCTCAAACTGCTTGCGCAGCTCCTCTCTGCGGGACTCTGGAACATACTTCTCTAAGAAAAGAGTGGAAAACTGTTGCCAAGTAAGGGGCGCTGCACCAAAGGACCTACGCCTCTCATAAGCCTCCCACTAAGTGAATGTAGCTCCTGAGAACTAGAAGGTAGTAAATGAGACCCCACTGGTCTCCAATATCCCTATCGTACGAAGCATCCTCTGACACTTGTCTAAGAAAACCTGGGCATCTTCGCACTCAGCGCCACTGAAAGTCGGAAGCCGAAGTATACCAAATCTCTCCAACCTGCGCTGCTCGTCGTCAGCCATAGTTGGAATCACAAAATCCTGGGATGGTGCAACCGGCTGAGCTGGAACTGCCCCCGGGGTCTGAAGCCCCTGAATAACCTGCTCAGGTGTACGGGCAACTGGAGTTTGAGTGCCTCCCCCGGCCTGAGAAGTAGCAGCTAAAGTAGAAACAACAACCGCCTGAGCAAGACCAGCGCATGCGGTCAGAATCTGGGCCAAGGTCTCCTGAAGACCCGGAATAACAATAGGCACAGCTTGTGCCTGAGCTGGTCCCACTGGAACATCTGTGGCTGGGACCTGATTTGGAATGATAGGCGGGTCTATGGGTAACGCATCGGCAGTTGCGCCGACTGCACCTCTACCCCTACCACGACCTCGAGCGCGACCTTGACTCCTCATGGGACCCACTAGTGGTTGATCGCCCTATCCGGTAGTGCATGTCCTCACCATCTATGAGAGAATGAAATAATGGAAGTTTAGTTTCCAGAATCAATAGATTCGCACGACAAAAATTCATGAAATGTGAGATTTTCCTAAGGGTTCTGCAGCCTCTCAAAGATATATACAGACGTCTTTGTACCGATCCGCAAGACTCTACTGAACCTGCTCATGATCGGTGAGTCCTATGTAACCTAGGTTCTGATAGCAACTTGTCACGACCCCAAATCTAAACTGGCTGTGATGGCGCCTATCGTGGTAATATGCTAGCCAATTTACTGCATAATACAAGGAACTTTCCATTGAAATCAATAACGTGATTTACCATAAATCTTCCACTTTTAATATTTCACAAATGCGGATAATCAATGAAAACATCTAAATAATATCCCCAAAATCCGGAGTAAACAGTCATGAGCAACTAAATGGAACAAAGAATCTTACACGCTTTCCTTAATACAACAAGTCTAGGAAAATGTAAATAGAGACAAGATGAAGAGGAGAAGGGTAGGGCTGCGAACGCCGTGCAGCTACCTCACAGTCTCCGACAAATTATCCACTGAGAATAATCAAATCTCATTCGATCCGGGCACCTGGATCTGTACACAAGGTGCAGGGAGTAACGTGAGTACACCAACTCAGTAAGTAACAAATATAAATAAGTACTTGAGTGCAGTGACGAGCTTTTAAAATCATATAAAATCCTATACTAAACATCAGTAGAAATTGATAAATCCCTACGTTCCGAAAGTTTCATAAAACTCCAGTTTTTCTTTTTCTAAATCTCATATAAAACATTGGTTCAACATTTATCATTAGAGGCAAAAATGCAAAGAAGAGTGAAAACAGTAGTTTCATAACAAATAAGCCCTTCGGGCACAGTGTCACTCACAAATAAATCATCTCGGGCCAGCCTCTTAGTCACTCGTGACTTATCTCTCGTCAATCAACACTCACGCTCAATAGGTACCATATAATAACCGATGCGGCGTGCAGCCCGATCCATAAATAGTCGAGTGCGCTCATTAGGGGTGTACAAACTCCGGAGGGGTCCTTCAGCCCATGCGCTATATTGCTGCGGCGTGCAACCCGATCCAATATATATATCACTGCGGCGTGCAACCCGATCCAATATATCTCGTTGCGACGTGTAACCCGATCCAATATATATATATATATATATATAGGTGTATAACGCTGCGGCGTGTAGCCCGATCCATCACTATACACACAATTCGGCTCTCGGCCTGACTCGGTCATCACCCTCACAAGCCACTCGAGCAACTCACCACAAATCACGGGGACTCAGCCCAAAAATATCTTTCATTTGTATGAAAACAGGGTGATAAACAGGAATAAACAATGAACAAGTATAAATCATGACTGAGATTATATTTTATATCAAAAAAAGTGTGAGAATAGTAGTAAAACACCCTTGAGGGTCCAAACAGGTCGGCACAAGGCCCCAAACATGGCATATATCCCAAAATATATTATAAATCTCTAAAATATGAAATGCCATATGATTTCAAATCAAATACGAGGCTTAATAGTCGCTACGGGACGGACCAAGTCACAATCCTTATCGGTGCCCGCCCACACGCCCGTCACCTAGCATGTGTGTCACCTTATTTATCAAAATAATACGAAATACCGGGGTTTCATACCGTCAGGTCTTGATTTACGTTCGTTACTTACCTCAAACCGGATGAAAAACTACTCCGCGATGCCTTTTCCCCTCGACTCGGCCTCAATGCGCCCCGAATCTAATCAAAACAGATTCATATCATCAAAATATGCTAAAGGAGCAAAGCCCACTCGAAAATAACCAATTTACATCAAAAATCCCAAAATTGGCCAAACCCGACCCCCAGGACCACGTCTCGGATTCCTATAAAAATCACAAAACTAGGATCCTTACGCTTTCACGAGTTCATACATACCAAATACATCAAAATCGGACCCCAAATGGCCCCTCAAATCCCCAATTTATACTTTCCAATTTCAAGCCCTAATTTCCCTAATTTATCCACTAAAACATGATTATACAATGGAATAATAGTCATAAACGCAAGATACAAGGTCCAAGTAGCTTACCTCACTGAATACACTTAATTCCCCCTTGAAATCCTAGCTCTAAGCTCCAAAATCCGTCAACAATAGTGAAGAAATGAGTGAAAATTCACGAAGGCAACCTTATATAGGTTCTGCCCAACACTCTTGCACATGCGACCCCGTGCTACGCACCTGCGGAAAATCCCTCGCAGGTGCGGATTCTCACTTAAAACGAATTTCTGCATCTGCGGTCTCCTACACACACTTGCGAGCTCGCAGGTGCGAGCCAATCTCCGCACCTGCACTTGATACACTCAAATTACACCTTAAAATAGTGTAAGCGGTCGATTGTCAAATATAATAACCCAACTAGGTTGGGGTCGAATCCCACAGAGAACAATATGTAGAAGATTAGGAATGTAAGAGAATTATCACTTATCGCGCAATGCTAAACACTGTGATTTTGGATGTAAAAATATTTATATCTAAATGCAAAAATATGAACTAACCTAGAAAGCAAGTAAAATGATGAATGACTAGAAGTATGAATGCATCGACAATTACACTCAAGTAACGATCCAATGTATTTCACGATTTTACAAATATGGGTGAGTTTATATTAATTAGCCACGGATAATAAATGTTAGTTAGCTTTTTCCAAAGACTAACAAGACTCCCTAATTGAATTATTCATAACCCAGTTAAGAGATTAAGCACACCCGGATATGGCTACAAGTAGTTCAATCCTATTCCTAGGTAGAATCTATAAAATGAGGGTTAAAACCTCAAGTTCTTGTTAATTAATCTTTCTCAACCCCAAATTATCTTTTCCAAAATTAATTCGGAGTTAATGGGCGAGTCCTAGGGTTAGCTAATCCCTTTGGAAACATTAAAGAACAAGAATAATTAAAGAAACATTAACTCATTTCATAAAAGATGAAAAATCATTCAATGCATAAGCACAACAAGGTATTTAATCCACACTTTAAACATGAATATTTCCATAAACAAGGATTAGTGTGGGAAATAAATACTACACACTTAAATACTCAATAAAAAGCAAAGAAATGAAGAAATAAATATAAATGGGTAAGAAATCCTTAACCACAAGCTTGAAATCTTCAAAACTCAAGTGTGTGTGCAAACCCTAGCTTCCGAAAATGTTCTCTCTAGTCTTCAAGACTCAAAATATGCTAAAACAATGCCAAAGATACTAAAAATATCTGTTAGGTCGAGTATATGTGGGTTTGGGGTTGGGAAAATGTGATTTTACAAATCTGTCTAGGTCTGATGCCCGTTAACCGCACCTGCAAACAATTCCTCGCATGTGCGGCTCCGCACATGCGGATACCATATCGCAGGTTCGATTCCAAGTGACATCACTCTTTTCTGCAGATGCGGACCAAACTTCCGCACCTGCGGTTCCGCAGGTGCATATACCACATCGCAGGTGCGACCTCAGTACAGTTGAGACAGTTTCGCAGGTGCGGAGCACTTCTTTGTAGGTGTGATGTCGCACCAGCGACCAAAAGTTCGCAGGTGCGGAATCACTGAAGGCTTTTGTGCTTTTTCCACCAATTTGTGCTCAATTCCACTTCAATTCAACGCCAATCACTTCATGACATCATTTTCCTGAAAGACGGACAATACACACCATAAATGACCTCATGTTAACATTAAAGGATGCAAAATCTAGCGAAAAAGAGCTAAAATGAATGGTAAAATCACCACTCATCAACACCCCCAACTTAAAGCTTTTTCTTTTCCTCAAGCAAATCAAAACCAACAACTCAATGAGGTTCTACCATTTAAAGCACATGTCATATTACTATCATTTACAAATCATATTCTCCAACTAAGCATTATACTTATGGATTTGGTTGGTACTAATAATTAGGCTCAAGTATGCATCTTACCCGAATAACTCCCTCATTAAAAAAAACTTCAAGAGGTGCAATGGGGTTTCAAAATAATCAAGTGACAAGAATAAGCCTCAAAGAGTGACTCAAAGCACTTTTCCACTACATATGCTTAACTCATTCATTTCCGGATATATCAATTTCACCAATCCATTCTAATTCATGTGCCCTCATAAGAAAGAAAGTCCCAAAATCACCATATTTACAAGAACAACACAAGGGACAGATTAACAAAGACACTCACTCTCACAAAGAATTTCAAGTGTTACAACATATCATGCCATAGGCTTGCCCTTATTTTAATTCATCGCTTTTTCAAGAACATTCAGTTGGAGATCCCATAAGGACTTTTTTAAGCTTGTAATGTAGGCTTAGGGAAGGATTGGATAAATATTTGGGTACAAGTGACTACACCCTCCTTGAACACTACTCACATTTTTCTTTCTTGTTTCCCTTTGTTTCTTTTCAAATCACATAGCCCTCATTGGCTCCTAGTTACTAACATCGAACCACCTTAAATACCTCTCTAATTTTCTTCAAGGCTCCATATTTTTATATATATGAATATTTATTTTTCTTTTCTTTTTCCCTTTTTTTTATATTCTTCTTTTGGAGCTTGAATAATTTCATGTGAACACTTTGATGTATAGGTTCCTACACTCAATATACAACCCTACCAATTTCCAACTTGATACCGCACCTCCAACTTAGGCTTTTAGCCTCATTCTCAATGTTCAAGGAGGGACAGGTTCAAAAGAGGAAATTATTTTACAAAATGGGGAAGGTTTTTAATGAGGTGACCAAAGAGAAGGTTAAAGGCTCAAATAGGGTAACTAGTGATAATATTTATTCAATTCTAAGCTTGAAAAGAAAAAGAGGTTTTTCAAATAACACAAAGAATGCCTAAGGTCATTTCTCCAACTAACTGTAATTATCATTAGCATTGAACGACCAACCGGGCAAGTTCTAGATGATTGAATAAACACAAGAATTATTTACACAAGCTCTAACACATATGGTACATGAACTAGTCAAGACAGATCAAGTTTACTTCCTAATAAGAGCATCTAGAGCAATATCATGCAACCTAATGGGCAAAGAATCACTAAAAGAGCCAAAATTTTATCACACAAATTATTCTTTACCCTACAACTTATATATATTTATCTCACACACACACACACACACACACACACACACACACACACATATATATATAT
>ML389721.1:1211-25934 GCA_005239525.1 Nicotiana knightiana | reverse complement strand
CATTAAAGCTCATAAAATGTAAGGTATATAATGCTTAAAATCATGAATTCTAGCCACTCATCAGTACACCACAGTCAATACCCAATAAATATCAAGAATAACCTCGATGAAGTAGTCATGAGTTTCAAGTCATGTAATACTTACTAGTCAAATAACCTGTATAATATATCAAAAGAAACTAACAACAAAATATATAACGGGGATAATATAAACAACCTCGTAGAGCGCGTGATAATAACTCAATGTAGTAAAACGTACCTTTGCCAACAAAATATTAAATAGGAGTGGGGTATGTGATAGCATGTCAAATTCAACTAATAACTCATATAAGTATCAGAAGAAAATTTTTAATAAACAAGTATGTGATCAAAGCATCAACCATGTTTCAACACAAAAATAACATCAAGAAGGAACCCTCAAAATATCACATAACATCATTAACAATGCCACCCCTATTTCGCCGCATGTGCATATAGCAATGAAATGCCTCCCTTATTTTGCCACATGCACATATTGCCACTTTTATTTCGACATGTGGTTAACCCAGGAAAAAGTCACCCTTATTTCTCTCCACGTGCACAATAATAGACACAATCGCACATCAAGGATCTCGTGCTCACACCCCCAATCAATCTGCTCACTATGTCAACAAGTGGGACAATATAACAAAACAATAATACCAAAGTTTCATCAAGATATAAGCTCATAAATTATTAATAAAGTACACAAGGACATAACAATAACATAAAAAGCAGAGGGGTGTTAAACAAATAAAGCATGACAATGGCTAAGTCAACATAGTGATCATGATAGTAGTCACAAAGTGGTCTAAACATCTTTCATGTAAAGTTCATTATCAAATTAAGGCATAAAAATAGTCTACAAGCTAATCTGGTTATAACCACATATAGCACTCGTGTACACACGCATCACCTCGTGTACATGTCACTTATCATATAACACAATTAAGCAATTAAGTAATTAAGGTTGAATCCTATGGGGTATTCCTCCACACAAGGTTAGTGTGATTACCCAAAAGATCATCTTATATAATTTAGCAGAAATTGTGTTTCGAGGCGCTGAAAAGCCTCAGTTAATCTCACCTCGATGTGCGTGCATAGCCCGAGCGTGTAGCCGGGAAGTTTTTATGTGAAAATGTGTTGAACTGTTAAATTTATGATAATTAATGGAATAAGGTTGACTTCGGTCAATATTTTTGGTAAACGGATCTGGACCCGTGATTTGACGGTCCCGGAGGGTCCGTAGGAAAATATGGGACCTGGGCGTATGCCCGGAATCAAATTCCGAGGTCCCAAGCCCGAGAAATGAATTTTTAAAGAAAATTATTTTCTGAAAATAAGAAAGACTTTTGAAAATGAACTTTGATGTGAAATCTGGGTTACCGGCCCGTATTATGGTTCCGGAGCCCGGAACATGTTTAATATATGTTATGTGAGTTATCTGTGTTTTGTGTAAAACGGACTTGAAATGACGTGTTTCGAATCAAAATCCTAATAATTAAGCCTTATGAAGTTTTAAGAAAATTCTATGAGTTTTGGAGTGTAATTCCTTGTTTTTGATGATATTTTGGTGATTTAAATGCATGAATAAGTCCGTAGGATGATTTAGGAGTCGTGTGTGTTTTTGATTTTGAGCCCCGAGGGCTCGGGTGAGTTTCGGATAGGTAACAGAGTGCCTAATTAGTCAAAAATCTGGTGTTCCTTAAGTTTTCTGGTGTCTTATGCCTTCATCAGTACGATCGCGTATTATTCCCTGCGATTGCATAGCCTTGGCGTGTGATGGGGTCTGATGCACTATGCGATCACATAGTGTAATAGGTAGAAAGGGGGCTGGGGGTTAGTTGTTCAGTGCGAACGCACCTCAAAGGGCGCGATCACGGAAGGTCAAGGGTTAATGTTATGCGAACACTGGTGGGGTGCTGTGAACGCACAGAGGTTAGCGTACGGTTTGAGGCAGGGTAGAATTTCCCTGTGCGATCGAAAAAGGACCTCTGCGATCACAGAGCTTAAGCAAACATACCTCTATGTGATCGCATCTCATGTTCCGTGATCGCATAGCACTAAAAACGCCCAGTTTATTTAAATAGTCCAAAATAGACCCATTACGGGATTCTTCCCATTTTTCACTTCCTCCTTCTTCTCCAACCCCCATTGAAGACCTCCAAGCCATTTTCTCCTCCATAGCCATTTGGTTAAGTATTCCTAACACCAATTTCTTCCACTTTCCTTCCTTAATCACTAGAATCTAGGCCTAAATCCTAAAAATCAAAGTAGAAATTAGGGATTTTGGGTAGAGTTAGGGCTTATGCGATTTTGGGCAATTCAACCTCAATTTGGGGTCGGATTTCAAAACAAATCATATATTTGAACTCGTGGGGGTATGGGTAATCGGGTTTTGGTCCAAGCCTCGTGTTTGGACCAAGCGGGCTCGGGGTCGAATTTTTGTATTTTTGGAAGAATGCTAGGAAATGGATAATTAGGCTATGGGATCGATTTATTGAGTCATTATTGATATACTTAAGTTAATTATGTCTAGATATTGTTGTTCCGGAGTTTAATTCAAAAAGAAAGGCGGTGTCAGAGGCTTGATTGCTATTTTTTTTACCCGAGGTAAGTGTCTTGCCTAACTTTGGTGAGGGAATAGGTAATTTATGCTATGTGTTAAGTGTTTATCAGGTTCAATGCATAGGTGACGTGACAAGTACCTATGCATTGTGTGTCAAGCATGCCCGTGAGTCTATTTTCGATAAAAATCTTATTAGTATTTCCATGTTCGTTATAATATGCAATTGTCTCTATTTGGAAGTTCATTATTGTTGAAAACTCTGGGTGATGAACTCTTGATGTGTTGGTTCAATTGAGAACCCAATTGTAAATGATATATTTGAAATGATTGGTTATAGCTGAGACCTTTGCCGGGAAATCGTTATGATATTGACTGATACTTTCCCCTTACCGGGTGATTCTGAATTGTATTTCCACTATGTTGTATTCCTTGCCATTGATATTGTCATTGTTTTGGTGAGGAAGAGTGTAAAGCACGAGGGGACATTCTGTGCCGAGTGATTATTTATTTATGCACGAGGGGACATTCCGTGCCAAGTGATTGTGAGGTTATGCACGAGGGGACATTCCGTGCCGAGTGATTATTTATTTATGCACGAGGGGGCATTATGTGTCGAGTGATTGTGAGGTTATGAACGAGGGGACATTCTGTGCCGAGTGATTATTTATTTATGCACGAGGGGACATTCCGTGCCGAGTGATTGTGAGGTTATGCACGAGGGGACATTCCGTGCCGTTTCTGTTTTATTTACTTGATCAGAGCTGTTATTTATGCAATCCAATTGTTATCTTGTTCTTATGCTTCAACTAGTTATTGCCCTTCATCCCTAGCATGTGCTCCCCCGTTGTTGTATTTATTTGCTTATTTCCTATCATTATTTCCTGTATACTATTGAATTTCACAGGTGTTATGTGTGGTCGTGTCCTAGCCTCGTCACTACTTCGCCGAGGTTAGGCTCGACACTTACTCAGTACATGGGGTCGATTGTACTGATGGTACACCTGCACTTTTTTTTCTTGTGCAAATTACGGAGCCCGACCTAGTGGACATTGAGTGAGGGAGTATCCTTCAGTCCAGGACGACACCGAGGTAGTCCTGTAGGCGTTCGCAGACCTTGGCGTCACCATATATTTCCTTCCTTCTGTCTTATTTTTTATTTATAAACAGCTACACTTGTTTATTTTAGACTCATGTTTTTATTAAATCTTGGACTGTCTGTGAAAAATTGTGACACCAGTTCTGGGGGTATGTTTAAGGAAATTTCGTAAGATTTATTATCTAAGTTGTTGGATTTCTTATCTTCCGCATTCTTATTTCTATTTGTTCTTATATTTTTTTTTGTTTTTGTTTTATGCTAAATAATAAAGGAACAAAATGAGAATAACCAGTAACGTTGGCTTGTCTAGCGGGTTTAACGTTAGACGCCATCACGACCTGAAGGTGGGATTTCGGGTCGTGACAAGTTGGTATCAGAGCACTAGGTTGCTTAGGTCTCAGAATTCATGGACAAACTTGTAGAGTCTGAGGGATCGGTATGGAGACGTCTGTACTTATCCCAGAGGCTGCAAGATTAAGAATAACTTCACATTTTCTTCTCCTCCGTCGTGCGGTTTGAATTCTAAATGCTAACTAATTTTATATTTTACTCTCTCGCAGATGGCGAGAACGCGTGCTTCCTCATCTACTGATCAGCAGCCCAATCCTCCTATTGCAGCTCCTGCGAGGTGCCGAGGACGAGGCCGTGTTAGAGGCAGAGCCAGGGCTCAGCCCAGAGCAGCATCACCAGTAGAGGACCCACAGGTTGACATTGCCGGTGAGGTTCCTACTCAGACAGTTCAAGTTGGACCAGCTCAGGTCCTAGAGGGGTTTATTACCACCCCGGTGCTTCAGGACGCTCTAGTCCTCTTAGTGGGACTCATGGAGAGTGTGGCTCAAGCTGGTCTTCTTCCTACTGCACCAGCCATCTCTCAGGCTGGGGGAGGGACCCAGACTCCTGCTACTCGCACACCAGAGCAGCTAGATTCTCAGTTCCAGACTCCGGTACCTCAGACGACCGAAGCAGCTCAGCCGGGCATTGTGGCCTCGGCAGTTGAGGGAGCAGCTATGTCAGTAGATGCTTTATGGAGATTGGATTGATTCACCAAGTTTTTCACTACTTCATTTACTAGTTCACCATCAGAGGATCCCCAGGATTATTTGGATAGTTGTCAGGAGGTCCTTCGGAACATGGGCATAGTAGAGTCCAATGGAGTTGATTTTTCTACCTTTTGTCTTTTGGGTTCCGCCAAGACTTAGTGGAGAGACTATTTCTTGACCAGACCAGTTGGGTCTACACCTTTGACTTGGACTCAGTTCTCAGAGGTATTCTTGGGGAAGATCCTTTCCATTACTCAGAGAGAGGACCTTCGGAGGTAGTTTGAGCGTCTCTAGTAGGGATGTATGACAGTTACTCAGTACGAGACCAGGTTCATCACTCTAGCTCGGCATGCTATTATGATACTCCCCACTGATCATGAGAGGATGAGGAGTTTTATTAAGGGTCTAGCTCAGCCTATTAGACTCCAGATGGACAGAGAGACAGGTACTGATAATTCGTTCCAGGATGCGGCCAATGTGGCCAGGAGGATTGAGATGATTATGTCACAGGGTGGTGGTTAGGAGGGTGACAAGATGCCCCGTCACTTCTTTCGATTCAGTGGAGACTCATCTGGGGGCAGGGATTCTTCAGGCAGAGGTCATCCTCCCAGACCCTATCAGTCGGAACTTTAGGTAGCTCATAGTGCACCACCAGCTCCTATCAGTGCACCGCCGCTTCAGAGCTTCCAGAGCGGTTATCCTGGTCATCAGGGACAGTTTCAGGGAAAGCATTCTCAGCAGCCGAGGTCATGTTTCACTTGTGGTGGTGTGAGGCACATTGCCAGGTTCTTCCCTTGAGCTTCTGGTAGTTCTCAGCATCAGGGCTCTCGTGCTATGATTCACGCACCAGGTGCACCCTCACCCCCTTAGCCAGCTAGGGTTGGAGGTCGAGGTGCCAGAGGTGGAGGCCAGACTCATAAAGGTGGAGGACATGCCACAAGAGGTAGAGTTCAGCCCGCAGTAGGTCGACCCAGAGATGTTCAGATCGGAGGGGCTCAGTCCCGGTGCTATGTTTTTCTTGCCAGGCCTGATGCTGAAGCTTCTGATGCAATTATTACAGGTAGGATTTCAGTTTGCAGCTGAGAGGCTTCGGTGTTATTTGATCCGGGTTCTACATTCTCCTACGTGTCTTCATATTTTGCCCCTTATTTGAGTATGCCTCGTGATTCCTTGAGTACTGCTGTGCATGTGTCTACACCGGTGGGTGATTCTATAGTGGCAGATCGAGTCTACCATGCTTGCTTAGTAGTCATTGGTGGTCTCGAGACTCAGGTTGATCTTTTGCTTCTTGATATGGTTGACTTTGATGTTATATTGGGGATGGATTAGTTATCCCCCTATCATGCTATTCTGGACTGTCATGCCAAGACAGTGACCTTGGCTTTGCCAGGGGTGCCTCGTTTGGAGTGGAGGGGGACTCCTAGTCATTCTTCTGGTAGAGTCATTTCTTATATGAAGGCTCGGGGCATGGTCGAGAAGGGTTGTTTGGCCTATGTTCATGATTCTAGCGCCGAGGTTCCTTCCCTGGAGTCTGCGCCCGTGGTTCGTGAGTTTCTAGAGGTATTCCCTGCTGACCTGCCGGGTATGCCACCTGACAGGGATATTGATTTTTGTATTGAGTTAGCTCCGGGCACCTAGCCTATTTCTACTCCGTCGTATCGTATGGCCTTGCCAGAGTTGAAGGAGTTGAAGGATTAGTTGCAGGATTTGTTGGATAAAGGCTTCATTAGGCCTATTGTTTCTCCTTGGGGTGCTCCAGTATTGTTTGTCAAGAAGAAAGAAGGCTCGATGAGGATGTGTATCGACTACTGGCAGTTGAATAAGGTTACTATTAAGAACAAGTATCCTTTGCCAAGGATTGATGATTTATTCGACCAGCTTCAGGGTGCTTCAGTCTTTTCCAAGGTTGATTTGAAGTCTGGTTACCATCAGGTGAGGATTAGGGTGTTTGATGTCCCTAAGACAGCCTTTCACACTCGTTATGGGCATTATGAGTTCTTGGTGATGTCATTTGGGTTGACAAATGCCCCCGCTGCTTTCATGGAGTTGATGCACCAAGTGTTCAAGCCTTATTTGGACTCATTTGTGAGTGTTTTCATTGATGATATATTGATATACTCTTGCAGCCGAGAGGAGCATGAGCAGCACCTTAGAGTCATCCTCCAGACTCTGAGGGATATTCAGTTGTATGCCAAATTCTCCAAGTGTGACTTATGGTTGAGTTCAGTTGCATTTCTAGGCCATGTGGTATCGTCAGAGGGTGTTCAGGTGGATCCCAAGAAGATTTCAGCAGTCAGAGATTGGCCTAGACCCACTTCAGCTACAGAGATCCAGAGTTTCTTGGGCTTAACAGGTTATTATCGCCGGTTTGTGGAGGGATTTTCATCCATTGCATCCCCGATGAACAGGTTGACTCAGAAGAGTGCTCAGTTTAGGTGGTATGAGGAGTGTGAGGTGAGCTTTCAGAAGCTCAAGACAACCTTGACCACGACACCAGTGTTAGTTTTATACCGTGTATTGTGATGCTTCACAGGTTGGGCTTGGTGCGGTGTTGATGTAGGATGGCAAGGTTATAGCCTATGCTTCTCGTCAGTTGAAGGTTCATGAGAAGATCTATCCAGTTCATGACTTCGAGTTAGCAGCTATTGTGCATGCATTGAAGATTTGGAGGCATTATTTGTATGGTGTGCCATGTGAGGTGTTCACGGATCATAAGAGCTTACAGTATCTTTTCAAACAGAAGGAGTTGAACATGAGGCAGAGGAGATGGTTAGAGTTGCTAATATGGTGGCTGATGCTTTGAGCCGGAAGTCATCTAGTATGAGTAGTCTTGCTTATTTATCAGTCGGAGAGCGAACTCTTGCTTTGGATGTCCAGGCTTTAGCCAACCAATTTGTGAGATTGGAGATTTCTGAGACTGCCAGTGTTTTGGCCCATACCGTAGCCCGTTCTTCTTTGTATGACCGTATTCGGGCCAGGCAATATGATAATCACCATTTATATGTTCTTAGAGATAGAATCAGGCACGGAGATGCCAAGCAGGTTACGGTTGATGATGATGGAGTTTTGAGGATGCAGGGTCGTATTTGCGTACCTGATGTGGATGGTATTTGTGAGTTGATACTTTAGGAGGCCCATAGTTCCCGGTATTCTATTCATCTAGGTGCCACAAAGATGTACCAGGACTTGCGCCAACACTATTGGTAGCGGAGGATGAAGAAGGATATTGTGGCTTATGTAGCTCGGTGCTTGAACTATCAGTAGGTTAAGTACCAGCACCAGAGACCCGGTGGTTAGATGCAGCAGATTCAGCTTCCCGAGTGGACGTGGGCGTGTATCACCATGGACTTTGTAGTTGGACTCCCACGGACTCAGAGGATGGTTGATGTATTACGGATCGTTGTGGATAGGCTGACCAAGTCAACGCACTTCATTCTAGTATCAGTTTCGTATTCTGTAGAGAAGTTGGCAAGGATCTATATGAGAGAGATTGCTAGACTGCATGGTGTGCCCATATCTATTATATCAGAACGAGGTACCCAGTCTACCTCTCATTTCTGGATATTATTTTAGCGAGAGTTGGGCACACAGATCGATTTGAGCACAGCATTTCATCCTCGGACGGATGGGCATTCCGAGTGTACTATTCAGATTTTGGAGGATATATTATGAGCTTGTGTCATTTACTTTGGAAGTTCATGGGACCAATTCTTTACTTTAGCTGAGTTTTCCTACAACAACAGCTATCAGTCGAGCATTCAGATGGCTCCGTGTGAGGCGTTGTATGGTAGACAGTGTCGGTCTCCAGTCGGATGGTTTGAGCCGGGAGAGGCTAGATTTTTGGGTTCTGAGTTAGTCCAGGATGCATTGGACAAGGTGAAGATCATTCAGAATAGACTTCATACAGCTCAGTCCAGGCAGAAGAGTTATCCAGATCGCAGAGTTCGAGATTTGGCATTTATGATAGGCGACTGGGTATTTATTCGGGTGTCGCCCATGAAGGGCGTGATGAGATTCAGAAATAAGGGCAAGTTGAGCTCTAGGTACATTGGTCCATTTGAGATTCTGGACAAGGTAGGAGAGGTGGCCTACAGACTTTCCTTGGTACCTAATTTGTCAGCCGCGCATCCGGTATTTCACGTGTCTATGCTCCGGAGGTATATTGCAGACCCATCTCATGTACTTGACTTCAGTGGTGTCCAGTTGGACAAGGATTTGTCTTATAAGGAGGACCCGGTAGCCATATTAGATCGGCAGGTGCGGCAGTTGAGATCAAAGAGTTATCCTTCCGTTCGTGTTCAGTGAAGAGGTCAGCCTATTGAGGCAGCTACTTGGGAGTCGGAGCCCGATATGCGGATCCGTTATCACCACCTTTTCCCCGATCCAGGTACTTTTCTATGTCCGTACCAGGACGAATGGTTGTTTTAGAGGTGGAGATTGTGATAACCCAAAAGGTCATCTTGTGTAATTTAGCAGAAACTGTGTTCCGAAGGCCCCGAAAAGCCTCCGTTAATCTCACCTCGATGTGCGTGCATAGCCCGAGCGCGTAGCCGGGAAGTTTTTATGTGGAAATTTGTTGAACTGTTGAATTTATGATAATTAATAGAATAAAGTTGACTTTGGTCAATATTTTTTGTAAACAAACCCGGACCCGTGATTTGACGGTCTTGGAGGGTTCGTAGGAAAATACGGGACCTGGGCGTATGCCCGGAATCGAATTCCGAGGTCCCAAGCCCGAGAAATGAATTTTTAAAGAAAATTATTTTCTTAAAATAAGAAAGACTTTTGAAAATGAACTTTAATGTGAAATCTGGGTTATCGGGCCCAAATTATGGTTCCGGAGCCCGGAACAGGTTTAATATATGTTATGTGAGTTATCTGTGTTTTGTGTAAAACGGACTTGAAATGACGTGTTTCGAATCAAAATCCGAATAATTAAGCCATATGAAGTTTTAAGAAAATTCTATGAGTTTTGGAGTGTAATTCCTTGTTTTTGATGATATTTTGGTGATTTAAATGCATGAATAAGTCCGTAGGATGATTTGGGAGTCGTGTGTATGTTTGGTTTTGAGCCCCGAGGGCCCGAGTGAGTTTCGGATAGGTAACATAGTGCTTAAGTAGTGAAAAATCTGGTGTTCCTTAAGTTTTCTGGTGTCTGATGCCTTCATCAGTGCAATCGTGTATTATTCCCTACGATCGCATAGCCTTGGCGTGTGATGGGGTCTGATGCACTATGCAATCGCACTTGCATCTCTGCGAACGCATAGTGTAATAGGTAGAAAGGGGGTTGGGGGTTAGTTGTTCAGTGCGAACGCACCTCAAATGGCGCGATCACAGAAGGTCAAGGGTTAATGCTGTGCGAAAGCGGGTGGGGTGTTGCGAACGCATAGAGGTTAGCGTAGGGTCTGGGGCTGGGTAGAATTTCCCTGGCGATCGCACAAGGACCTCTGCGATCATAGAGCTTAAGCAAACATACCTCTATGCGATCGCATCTCATGTTCCGCGATCGTATAGCACTAAAAACGCCCAGCTTATTTAAATAGTCCAAAATAGACCCATTACGGGATTCTTCCCATTTTTCATTTCCTCCTTCTTCTCCAACCCCCATTGAAGACCTCCAAGACATTTTCTCCACCATATCCATTTGGGTAAGTGTTCCTAACACCAATTTCTTCCACTTTCCTTCCCTAATCACTAGAATCTAGGCCTAAATCCTAAAAAACAAAGTACAAATTAGGGATTTTGGGTAGAGTTAGGGCTTATGGGATTTTGGATAATTCAACCTCAATTTGGGGTCGGAATTCAAAACAAATCATATATATTCGAACTCGTGGGGGTATGGGTGATCGGGTTTTGGTCCGAGCCTCGTGTTTGGACCAAGCGGGCCCGAGGTCGAATTTTGGTATTTTTGGAAGAATGCTAGGAAATGGATAATTAGGGTATGGATCGATTTATTGAGTCATTGTTGATATACATAAGTTAATTATGTCAAGATATTGTTGTTCCGGAGTTGAATTCAAAAGGAAAGGCGGTGTTAGAGGCTTGATTGCTATTTTAGGACCCGAGGTAAATGTCTTGCCTAACTTTGGTGAGGGAATATGTATTGTATGCTATGTGTTAAGTGTTTATCAGGTTCAATGCATAGGTGAGGTGACGAGTACCTATGTATTGTGTGTCAAGCATGCCTGTGAGTCTATTTTCGATAAAAATCTTGTTATTACTTCCATGTTCGTTATAATATGCCATTGTCTCTATTTGGAAGTTGATTATTGTTGAAAACTCTGGGTGATGAACTCTTGATGTATTGATTCGATTGATAACCCAATTGTAAAGGACATATTTGAAATGATTGGTTATAGCTGAGACCCTTGTCGGGCAATCGTTATGATATTGACTGATACTTTCCCCTTGCCGGGTGACTCTGAATTGTATTTCCACTATGCTGCATTCCTTGCCATTGATATTTTTTAAGGACCCGTAATATCTTCTTGTTTAAAAATACTGCCGAACAAAGTCCCCGAGTAGTTTTATTTTGGGAATCATTGAAACAGACCTGAACTGAGTAAAATGTACCCCGAGACTTGAAGAATTTAATTTCCCAGGAAGTACATGTTATTTGACGCTCTATGAGATCGCACAATGTGTATGCGGACTGCATAATGGTCGCATACCTAGGCAGAATACTGCCCCATTTGAAGTCAAATATGCGGTCCAGTATGCGATCGCACAACGTGTATGAGGATCGCACAATTGGTGGCATACCTGGGCAGTGTGTTCTGGATTTTTGGCCCACTCTGAGGGCCATTGTGTGGTCAGATCTGCGAACCGCATGTCAGGAATGCGATCGCATTCCTGACCGCATTCTTGTGTCGGGCCCTATTTTTCTAATTTTTGAAACCCGACCCCTATCCATTTAAAACACCCTTCCCCTTCATTTTTAACCATTTTCTGAACAAAACTAGAGAGAGGGGAGAGAGGGTTCTTAAGGGAGAAAGCCTCATCTTTACCAATTGGATTTTCAAAGTCACTCAGGCCTGGAAATTTCGAGTAATCATCTTCTTCTTCATTCTAACAGGTAAGAATCCCCAAACCCTTTTCATTAATTTTCTGATTTTAAACAAAAGGGGGACTCCCATGAATTGATTCTTTAAAATATAAGTTTATACCTTGCATGCATGTTCATTAATGTCCATAATCAAGTAAGAGGAAGCGGGTTGGGGTAAGGTTCACAAATAAGGGGTTGGCAATCCGAGGGGGGAGTCACATAGCAGTCGATAAATGCTTAAGAAGGGGTTCAAATTGTATTCATGGCTCTCGATTTTGAGTTGAATATTTTTAATCATGAGCTAGATTGACGGTACTAGTCGGTCCGGTGATTCGTGAGTAAAGGTTAAAAAGGAAAAAGGAATTTCGACCCCAGGTATGTATGGCTAAATTTAACCTTCGTAGAATCCTCTTGTTGGGTTGGAGTATATGGTATGTGTACCTTGTTTGGAAATATGTGAATTGACTTCAACGTGTTAAGACGTGAGACTTTATTCTCTAATTCTTCCTGGTTGATTGTCATGCTACTATGTTGTATGAAGTTGAAAAAGGTGCTTGATGGGCAATGAACGAAATATTGATAATGTGCTCAAATATGGTAATGTGTAAAATAGTTGAAAGCCATACGTGAAAAGTAATGAAAAAGAGTATTGTGAAACAATGTAACTGAATTGAACGAATATGGCAACACCGTGTTCATGAAATTTCTACTTGATAGATGTTGTGGTGCCTTGGGCCCAAATAAATGAGTCGTTGTTATGAATTTGTATACCTTGATTTGGTAATTGTTGTGATGAAATTGTTTGTGATTGTGCTGTGAATTAAATTTGTCATACAGGGTCGGGTTGCGCTCCGCAACACGAAGTAATAAGGATGATGGGTTGGGGTGATAAGGGTGGCCGAGGTAATAAGTGTGGCCGAGGTAATAAGGATGAAATGTGATCGATATCACTATTGAAATGAAACTCTATGAGCTCTTGAATATGATGATGTTGAAAGGGAAAAAAGGAGAGATTGTGCATCTTGTTTGATTTTGGTTGTTTCCTTCCACGTGCATTGATTAATTGGTTCTATTGTTGTTCCTTAATTATGTATTGCTTGATTGTACTTGGGATAAAATTTGTTTATACATACTAGTATTATTCCACAGTACTAACGTCCCTTTTGCCGGGGGCGCTACATCGTTTATATGGATGTAGGTGGATCCATAGCAGGTTGCTCAGCTCGCCGTTAGTGGTGCTTTCTCCTCACCCTTTTCAGTTGTACTGGTGAGCCCCATTTCCTCTCGAGGCCATGTGTAGTTCGGGCCTTCTCTTTTTTGAGTGTATTATGTATTTTAAGGTATAGCCGGGGCCTTGTTGCCGGCATGTATTGTATAAGTTCCTAGTACCCTTAGAGGCTCCGTAGACACTACGTGGGTGTAAATGTATATTTTGGTAGTGGTTATATGTATCTTTAATCGTGTTCCGTATCAGAAAGTGACGTATCTAATATGCATGAACTGGACTTAATGTGATATCTCTACACTTTTAAGCTTATCTCACCGTTTCACTCAAGTAATGTATGTTATGAACACGGGAAACGCGTTGGCTGGGAAAGGCAGATCAGGTTCGCTTGACTGGGGGTCACCTAATCGAGTGCCGGTCGCGTCCCTCGCTTTTGGGGCATGACAAACTTGGTATCAGAGCCTAAGGTTTGAAAAGTGTCCTAGGATGTCTCGGAGCCGTGTCTAGTAGAGCCCTTCTTATCGGTGTGTTGTCGACCACATCTATAAATTGGGGGCTACATGGACATTTAGGAAACACCCTTTTTATTGTTAGTCTGTATCGTGCGGTGAAGTGGAAAGTGAGAATATTCTTTCCTAACTCGTGCTCTATTCCAAATTTTTTTAGTAATGGTACCAAGGAAGAGGGCTCGACTCGGCCTAGAGGCCAATGCCGCCCCAAGTGTGGCCGTAACTTCTGTACCCATTGGTGTGGGTGGGAGCGAATCCCCGACCTTGAATCCATCTGTCCTACCTGTTACAGATCAGAGTGTTCCTATTCCTGCTGCGGCAGAGGGTGCTACAACCCCTCCCACCGATATTCCTGATTCTTCCTCTGTTCCAGCTCCAGGTCCCGGTACTACCGATGGGGACCTTAGGGGAGCTATTCATATGTTGACCCAGTTAGTGGCCGCTCAGGCCCAAAGATCTCATGATGCCCATGCATCCTCTAGCGAATAGGGAGATTCCGTTGGTCTATAGTCAACCAGATTTTGCAGTTGGCCCCTCCAGAGTTCTCAGGTATTGATCCAGATGCCGATCCCCAGAACTTTCTAGATGAAATGTACAAGACGCTTCGGGTCATGAAGGCCACAGAGACAAAGGTGGTTGAGTTAGCATCTTATAGGCTGAGGGGAGCAGCGTATTCCTGGTTCGAGATGTGGGAGGAATCCTGTGGGGAGGGAAGTCCTCCGGCGAGATGGGATGAGTTCGTTGATGCTTTTATGGATCACTTCTTGCCTGCCGAGACTATGGCATCCCGTGCTACGGAGTTTGAGGTTCTCAAGCAAGGTAATATGAGCGTGTGGGAGTACCACGTGGAGTTCGTGAGGTTGTCCAAGTACGCTCCTCAGTTGGTATCGACTATTGATTCCCGAGTTCGACGGTTTGTTCTGGGCCGCAGTCCCTTGGTTGTGAATGAAGCCGCTACAGCTGCCTTGCACTCCGACATGAATTATGGTAAGATAGTAGGATTCCCCCAGGCCATGGAGGCTAGAAAATTGAAGATAAGGTCGGAGAGGAAGAGTATTAGCAGGGCCCGATCAGCGGGCCACTCAGGGAGTTCAGTTGGAGGAGGGAGACCGGTTCAGGGGAGAGGGCCAGCAGGGCCATCCTAGTCTTATGCTCAGTCCTCACCCAGTGCACCGCCATCAGTGCCTCGTTATCAGCAGAGCAGTCACTGGGGGACAAGATCAGGTAGCAGGAGACCCAATCAGTCTGGTCATCTAGGAGGGAGGTTCCAGCAGTAGAGGAGGGCTCTGTGCCCTAAGTGTGGGAGGTTCCATACCGAGTCTTGTTACCTAGATATCCTAATATGCTACGGGTGTGGTATGAGAGGTCATATTCAGCGAGATTGTCGTGCGCCCAGTCAGGGCATGGGTAGTGGTTTTGCTTAGCCGTACGGTTCTTCGGTCGCCGCATCTTCAGTACGTCCTCCAGCTCCAGCAGAACGTAGAACAGTTAGAGGTGGGGCTCGTGGTAGAGGTCGACCCAGCCGGTTCTATGCTTTGAGTGGTCGCCAGAGTGTGGAGGTTTCCCCAGATGTTGTTACAGGTATTGTGACTGTCCAAGCCCTTGATTGTTATGCTCTTATTGGCCCGGGGTATTCCTTGTCCTATGTTACCCCATTTATTGCTTCATGTTTCTGGATAGAACCCGAACAACTTCATGAGCCGTTCTCGGTGTTGACTCTGTTGGTGATTCCATTACAGCCGTGCGAGTCTATAGGAATTGTGTTTTCATGGTGTGTGGTCGAGATACCACGGCCGATGTTATCAAACTTGGGATGGTAGATTTAGATGTTATCATGGGGATGGATTTTCCTTACTCGTGCTTTGCTAAACTCGATTGCCGAACAAGAATTATGAGACTAGAGTTTCCTAACGAGTCAGTTATTGAGTGGAAAAGGAATGGTGTGGTGCCAAAGAGTAGGTTTATTTCCTACCTTAAGGCCTCGAAGATGATTAGAAAGAGGTATATTTCTCACTTGGTCAAGGTTGCAGACACCACTTCAGAATTACCTGCCCCCGAGTCCGTTCCAGTCGTGAATGAGTTTCTTGATGTTTTTTCGGAAGAGCTTCCAGGGATTCCGCCAGATAGGGAGATTGATTTCGGGATTAATGTATTGCCAGATACGCAGCCAATATCTATTCCATCGTACATAATGGTGCCGGCAAAGTTGAGGGAGTTAAAGAAGCAGTTGAAAGACTTATTAGAGAAGGGGTTCATTCGGCCAAGTGTGTTGTCGTGGGGCGCTCCGGTTCTTTTCGTCAGAAAGAAGGATGGGTCGCTTCGGATGTGTATTGATTATCGGAAACTCAACAAAGTCACTATCAAAAACAATTATTCACTGCCTCAGATAATTGATTTGTCCGACCAATTGCAGGGTGCGAGCTTCTTCTCCAAAATTGATTTACGGTAGGGATATCACCAGTTGAAGATCAGAGAGAAGGATATTCCTAAGACCGCCTTCAGAACTCATTATGGCCATTTTGAATTCTTGGTAGTGTCCTTTGGACTGACCAATGCTCCAGCGGCTTTCATGGATCTTATGAATCGGGTTTTCAAACCATTTCTGGACTCCTTCGTGATTGTTTTTATTGATGACATCCTTGTCTACTCGCGCAGTCGGGAGGACCATGCTAATCACCTCAGGGCGGTTCTGCAGACTCTTCATCAGCACCAATTGTTTGCCAAGTTTTCAAAATGTGAATTTTTGTTGGAGTGAGCCACCTTTTTGGGTCATGTTGTTTCCAGAGAAGGGACTAAGGTTGACCCACAGAAGATCACAACAGTGAAGGATTGGCCTAGATCGACGACCCCGACAGAGATTCGCAGTTTCTTGGGTCTAGCTGGGTATTATCGGAGGTTTGTGGAGGGGTTCTCTACCCTCGCCTCCCCATTGACTAAATTGACGCAGAAGGCAACTAAGTTCCAATGGTCTGATGCTTGTGAGAAGAGCTTTCAGGACTTGAAATAAAGATTGACTTCAGCACCGGTGTTAACTTTTTCGGAAGGCACAGAGGGATTTGTGGTTTATTGCGATGCTTCAAGGGTTGGTTTGGGATGTGTGTTGATGCAGCACGGGAAGGTTATAGCCTATGCTTACAGGCAACTCAAGAATAACGAGAAGAATTGTCCGACGCATGATTTAGAACTCGCGACAGTTGTGTTTGCATTAAAGATCTGTCAGAATTATTTGTATGGTATCCATGTGGACGTGTACTCAGACCACAAGAGTCTCCAATATTTGTTCAGGCAGAAGGAATTAAATTTAAGGCAGCGACGATGGCTAGAATTGCTTAAGGATTATGATATGAAAAATCTGTACCATCCAGGGAAAGCAAATGTAGTGGCCGACGCTCTCAGTCGGAAGTCTATGGGTAGTCTGGTTCATTTGGAGGAAGTTCAGAGGTCGTTGGCTCGGGAGGTTTGTCAGTTGGCTAGTCTGGGGGTCTGTCTCTCGACCTCAAACGAGGGGAATGTCATGGTGCATAATGGGGTAGAATCATCGTTTGTAGCGGAAGTCAAAGAGAAGCAGTTTATTGATCCACCATTGGCGCAGTTGAAGGAGGCAGTTTTGAATAGCAAGATCTTGGCATTTCTGCTCGGGAGCGATGATGGTGTTTTGCGGTTCCAGGGAAGGTTATGTGTTCCTAATGTGGATAATCTTTGGGAGAGAGTGATGGCGGAAGTTCACAATTCCAGGTATTCCGTGCACCCAAGTTCCACGAAAATGTATCAAGATCTCCGGGAAATTTATTGGTGGAGCGGTATGAAAAGAGGTGTGGCGGACTTTGTATCTAAATGTCCGAATTGTCAGCAGGTGAAGGTCGAGCATCAGAGGCCAGGTGGGTTAACTTAGCTTATGGAAATTCCAATGTGGAAATGGGAAATGATCAACATGGATTTAGTGGTAGGGCTACCTTGCACTCAGCGTAAGTTCGACTCGATTTGGGTGATAGTGGATCGACTCACGAAATCAGCTCACTTCTTGCCGGTCAAGTCCATCGATACTGCATAATAGTATGCTCAGTTGTATACCAAGGAAATAGTTAGGCTTCATGGTACTCCAGTTTCTATTATATCAGACCGAGGGGCCCAGTTCACAACTAATTTTTGGAGGAAGTTTCAGCAAGGTTTGGGTACTCAGGTAAATATCAGCACAACTTTCCACCTACAGACTGATGGTCAGGCAGAGCGGACTATTCAGACGCTCGAGATATGTTACGGGCTTGTGTATTGGACTTCAAGGGTAGTTGGGATGATCATTTACCGCTTATCGAATTTGCTTACAATAACAACTTTCACACTAGTATTCAGATGGCCCCATTTGAGGCATTGTACGGAAGGAGGTGTAGATATCCGATTGGGTGGTTGGAGGTTTGTGAAGTAGAGTTGTTAGGGCTAGATCTTGTGCACCAGGCATTGGAAAAAGTTAGAATCATTTGGGAGAGGATGAAAGCTGCTCAGAGCCGTCAAAAGTCCTATGCGGACGTTCGTCGAAGAGAGTTGGAATTCCAAGTTGATGATTGGGTATTCTTGAAGGTATCTCCCATGAAGGGAGTGATGCGGTTTGGTAAAAAGGGGAAATTGAGCCCAAGTAATGTCGGGCCATATCGGATTGCTCAAAGAATAGGACAAGTGGCTTATCGGTTGGAATTACCCCATGAATTGTCATTAGTGCACCCGGTGTTCCACGTGTCCATGTTGAAGAAAGTGGTTGGAGATCCATCAGTCATCGTGCCAGTTGAGACCATTGAGGTTAATGAAGAATTATCATATGAGGAGGTTCCGGTTACTATTCTTGATAGGCAAGTCTGTAGATTGAGGAACAAAGAAATTGCTTCAGTTAAAGTATTGTGGCGAAGTCAGCACGTTGAGGAAGCCACGTGGGAGGCGGAAAAAGAGAAGAAAGAAAGATATCCCCTCTTATTTGAACAAGTCTAGTAGTGATGTCAGAACCCTCTCCTATAACTCTACCCTCGGTTCTGTGCAAAAGCACCCCATCTTCCCCTAGTGCCTTGTTGTTGTAATTTCCCAATGTGTGCTAAAATCGGGCTTGTTGTTCTATTTGAGGTAAATGAATGTTTTGTGAAACATATGTGCTAGGTGAGTGATTAATGGTAGTATAGGTTGGTGGTAATTAATTGAATGAATATAGTATATTGAAGTGATTGGGTTTTATGGGACTTATTAAAATGACCAAGTATGTGCAATGTGAACCATGAACAAACTTGTGGTATAAGAGGAAAGAACTATGTGTAGTTGACAAAATGATTGAATATCTACAAATTGTTAGAGTAACAACGTTGTGTGTGAGTTATTGGGTGATTAAAACTGTGTAATGGTGCTTGGAAATGTGTTTCGGGGGCTCTCTGGCAGGTAGATAGGTCTAATTACAAAGGGAACTCTGGCAAAATTTTTCTGAAAAATCGGAGTTTGAGAAAATCTGTAAGTTGAATATCATGCTTTCAAAACGAAATGATTTCCAAAACCCTCATTCGAGGACGATTTTTTTAGGGGGGAAGGATGTAAGGACCCATAAAATCTTATTATTTAAAAATACTGCGGAATAAAGTCCCCGGGTTGTTTTATTTTGGGAATCTTTGAACAGACCAGAACTGAGTAAAAAGTACCCTGAGACTTGAAGAATTTAATTTCCCAGGAAGTAGATGTTATGCGACGCTCTATGCGATCGCACAATGTGTATGTGGACCGCATAATGGTCGCATACCTAGGCATCCCATTTGAAGTCAACTATGTGGTCTAGTATACGATCGCACAACGTGTATGCGGACCGCACAATTGGTCGCATACCTGGGCAGTGTGTTCTATATTTTTGGCCCACCCTGAGGGCCATTGTGCGGTCACATCTGCTCATATTCTTGACCGCATTCTTTTGTCGGGACCTATTTTTCTAATTTTTGAAACCCGACCCCAGTCCATTTAAAACACCCCTCCCCTTCATTTTTAACCATTTTCTAAACAAAACTAGAGAGAGGGGAGAGAGGGTTCTTAAGGGAGAAAGCCTCATCATTACCAATTGGATTTTCAAAGTCACTCAGGCCTGGAAATTTCGAGTAATCAACTTCTTCTTCATTCTAACAGGTAAGAATACCCAAACCCTTTTCATTAATTTTCTGATTTTAAACAAAAGGGGGACTCCCATGAATTGATTCTTTAAAATATAAGTTTATACCTTGCATGCATGTTCATTAATGTCCATAATCTAGTAAGAAGAAGCGGGTTGGGGTAAGGTTCACAAATGAGGGGTTGGCAATCCGAGGGGGGAGTCACATAGCAGTCGATAAATGCTTAAAAAGGGTTCAAATTGTATGCATGGCTCTCGATTCTGAGTGAAATATGTTTAATCATGAACTAGATTGACGGTACTAGTCGGTCCGGTGATTCATTATTAAAGGTTAGAAAGGAAAAAGGAATTTCGACCCCAGGTGTGTATGGCTAACTTTAACCTTCGTAGAATCCTCTTGTTGGTTGATTGTCATGCTACTGTGCTGTATGAAGTTGAAAAAGGTGCTTGATGGGCAATGAACGAAAGATTGATAATGTGCTCAAATGTGGGAATGTGTAAAATAGTTGAAAGCCATACGTGAAAAGTAATGAAAAAGTGTATTGTGAAACAATGTAACTAAATTGAGCGAGTGTGGAAACACTGTGTTCATGAAATTTCTACTTTAAAGATGTTGTGGTGTCTTGGGCCCAAATAAATGAGTCATTGTTATGAATTTGTATTCCTTGAATTGGTAATTCTTGTGATGAAATTGTTTGTGATTGTGTTGTGAATTAAATTTGTCAGGCGGGGTCGGGTTGTGCGCCTTAACACGAAATAATAAGGATGGTGGGTTGTGATGATAAGGGTGGCCGAGGTAATAAGGGTGGCCGAGGTAATAAGGATGAAATGTGATCAGTATCACTATTGAAATGAAAAATTATGAGCTCTTGAATATGATGATGTTGAAAAGGAAAAAAAGGAGAGATTGTGCATCTTGTTTGATTTTGGTTGTTTCCTTCCACGTGCATTGATTAATTGGTTCTATTGATGTTCTTAATTGTGTATTGCTTGATTGTACTGGGGATAAAGTTTGTTTATACATACTAGTACTATTCCACAGTACTAACGTCCGTTTTGCAAGGGGGCGCTACATCTTTTACATGGATGTAGGTGGATCCATAGCAGGTTACTCAGCTCGCCGTTAGTGGTGCTTTCTCCTCACCCCTTTCAGGTGTACTGGTGAGCCCTATTTCCTCTCGGGGCCATGTGTAGTTCGGGCCTTCTCCTTTTTGAGTGTATTATGTATTGTAAGGTATAGCCGGGGCTTTATTTTCAGCATGTATTGTATAAGTTCCTAGTACACTTAGAGGCTCCGTAGACACCACGTGGGTGTAAATGTATATTTTGGTAGTGGTTATATGTATCTTTAATCGTGTTCCGTATCAGAAAGTGACGTATCTAATATGCATGAACTGGACTTAATGTGATATCCCTACACTTTTAAGCTTATCTCACCGTTTCACTCAAGTAATGTATGTTATGAACACGGGAAACGCATTGGCTGGGAAAGGAAGATCAGGTTCGCTTGACTTGCGGTCAGCCGGTTGAGTGCCGTTCGCGTCCCTCGCTTTTGGGGCCTGACAATTTTGATTGATTTGGTGAGGAAGAGTGTAAAGCACGAGGGGACATTCCATGCCGAGTGATTATTTATTTATGCACTAGGGGACATTCCGTGCTGAGTGATTGTGAAGTTATGCATGAGGGGACATTCCGTGCCGAGTGATTATTTATTTATGCACGAGGGGACATTCTGTGACGAGTGATTGTGAGGTTATGTACAAGGGGACATTTCGTGCCGAGTGATTGTGAGGTTATGCACGAGGGGGCATACCATTCCGTTTCCGTTTTATTTACTTGATCAGAGCTGTTATTTCCTGTTGTTATTTATGCAATCCAATTGTTACCTTGTTCTGATGCTTCAACTAGTTATTGCCCTTCGTCCCCAGCATGTGCTCCCTCGTTGTTGTATTTATTTGCTTATTTCCTATCATTATTTCATGTAGACTATTGAATTGCACAGGTGTTATGTGTGGTCGTGTCCTAGCCTCGTCACTACTTCGCCGAGGTTAGGCTCGGCACTTACTCAGTACATAGGGTCGGTTGTACTGATGCTACACCTGCACTTCTTTATGTTGTGCAGATAACGGAGCTGGACCCAGTGGACATTGAGCGAGGAGTATCCTTCAGTCCATGGCGACACCGAGGTAGTCTGGCAGGCGTTCGCAGGCCTTGGCATCACCATATATTTCCTTCCTTCTGTCTTATTTTGTATTTCTTGACAGCTACACTTGTTTCTTTCAGATTCATGTTTTTAGTAAATCTTAGACTGTCCGTGAAAAATTGTGACACCAGTTCTAGGGGTATGTTTAAGGAAATTTCGTAAGGTTTATTATCTAAGTTGTTGGATTTCTTATCTTCCGTATTCTTATTTCTGTTTGTTCTTGTATTTCATTTTTTTCTTTTATTCTAAATAACAAAGGAATAAATCAGAATAACCAGTAATGTTGGCTTGTCTAGCGGGTTCAACGTGAAACACCATCACAGCCTGAAGGTTTCAGGTCGTGACAGTTAGACAAGATATTTATCTCAAATAATAAGCCAAATCAATACTCTGAAAATCCCTTGCCCATCAAATCGGCCTCCAAACGGGTCAAATCCGAATCCAAATCGTGAAAATCCCCTAAAGAATCATTCAAAATAGAGCTCTCAATCTCAAAATATGATAAAATAACTCAACCCTCGAAATAGAGTTATTTAAGTCTTCCTAGGGCCCCCATACGCGATTGCGGGACTTACTATGCGATCACGAAGAACATACCAAGCACTGCCCCAAGAATAATCCTTCGCGAACACAATATACCACCCTCGGGATCCCGTCCAATCACACCAACCAATCCCAAAACATAAAACAGACCTACTCGAGGTCTCAGTTAATACCAAATAACATCAAATCCACAAATCGCACACCAATTCAAGCTTAATGAACTAATTCAAAATTTTGAATTTCAAACTTACGACTAACTTGATTAAACAACTTGGAATGACCTCAAATTTTACACAAAAATCATAAATTACCATACGAACCTATTCAAAGGCTTGGAATCTCAAAGACATCGATAACCACAAAATCAACTATTAGTCAAACCTATGAATTTCTACACCTTCAAATTGCAAACTTTCACCAATTAAAGCCAAATTAACCTAGGAATCTCCATATCCGAACATAAGCCTAAGTCAAAATCACTATTCAGACCGAACGGTAATATCACAATCTGAGGTCAAACACATAAAATTCAAAACTTGATCAATATTTCCAACTTAAGCCTCGAAACTAGAAACTAATTGTTCCAATTCAATCTAAAATTTCCCTCAAACCAAACCAACCATCATCGTAAGACACATTGTATTGGTAAGAGTTCACACGTAAGCCAACTTTTGACAACTCAGCTAGTCACGTGGACACAGAAAAATGCGACAGTTGGACGTGACTCCTTGAAAAGATACAGTATAAAGAGGCATGGTTCAGTAAATCCATTAACTTATCAGCCACGAGGAACTCAACTTGATCAAAACGAGAGAGAGGCACAGTTAGAATGAATCTAGACAAAGCTATGAGCAGATTCAAGGACCCACAATTGATTACTCGAACGTTATGTAACTGAACCCCAATTACCGTTATCCTTTTTAACGCCTCATTAATGTCATAATCAGTCATTAATGAGTAACCATAGCAAGAGTCGTACGTTGTAAGAATCTCCTATATAAGGGAGGGGAATACAGCTTGTAATTGCATCTGGTTCTCGAAGACAATGAACTTCGGTTTTCTATATTTCTGCAATATTGTCTATTATTCATTTTTCTCCATTTTCTTGATTATCAGTAACCCGTATTCATATTAAAAATAAGCTTTAGTCAAAGGTTCTAATTCTTTGGTTAAACAAATTGGTTCCATTACCGGGAACCTGATAATCTTTGTTTATTTTTCAAGTGATATCCTCTGAATTATGTCAAACCCCAACAACAACAACCAACAAAGGAGTGGAACCCCAGTTCCATATCCTTCAGGAACCCCACGTGGTTCGAGGGAACAAACCCCAGAAAGATCCAATAACAACAATTGTGATAATGATCAAACTGTGGAACAAGATCGTGTAAAGCAAATGATTGCAGAGTATGTGAGACAAGCTTTGCAAGAATTTGCGAGAGGATTACCGGCAGCGTTACCTACACCGCTGACGCCACCCCCCAATAACATCATCACCATGAAAAATCCTCAATTTGGGTTGGCAAACTTAGGAAGAGGAGATACTCCTAATGAATCTCTCGAAATGAGACCAGGTATATCTAATAACTCAGAATTACAAAATTTACTGCTAACGATGCAGAAACATAGGAAGGAGCAGAACAATCGCATCGAACAAATTCCTGTACCACCTATCATCACAGGCATCGATGTTGATAGATATTCTCAACAATCTTGGAAGCCAAGTGTGGCACCGTTGCCTATACCCAATAAGTTTAAAATGGCTGACATTCCCAAAATATGATGGAACAACTGACCCACATGGCCATATGACTGCTTTCATTACTAGAGTAAAGGGTAACGACTTAACGAAACAAGAGATTGAATCAGGCCCCGATCAAAAAATTTGGGGAAACACTTACCAAAGGAGCCCTAACCTGGTATTCTCTTCTCCCTGAAAATTCTATTGACTTTTTTGCTGAGCTTGCAGATTCGTTTATAAAAGCACACTCTGGTGCACAAAAAGTTGAGAAGAGGATGGAAGACATATTCAAAATAAAACAAGGAGACACGGAACTACTCCGTGAGTTTGTAGACAGGTTTCAACGAGAAACAATGCACTTACCCAAGGTGCCTGATAATTGAGCAGCCATGACATTTGCAAGCAACTTAAACGATAAAAGCTCAGAAGCAACGAGACGACTTAAGGAAAGTCTAAGAGAATTCCCCGCAACAACATGGAACGATGTATATAACAGGTACAGTACTAAATTTAGAATTGAAGAATATAGCATTCATCGTTCGAGAGATAAAGATCATTCCAGATCCAGACGTCCTGAATCAGATAGAAGATCAGGTAAAAACAGGTACGATCCT